>JARGXW010001039.1:0-40998 GCA_029204085.1 Mycena sp. CBHHK59/15 | reverse complement strand
GATTGTACCGTCCCTGGGAAGCCCAACACAGCTGAAGTCGCCGAAAACGTGGGTGCCTCTTTTAAAGGCATCACGGAGGTCCTTTCTGCAAAGAAGCCCAAGCACGTCGTTTTGATGTATGACGAGATCGCGACCGAGAAACGCATCCGGTGGGACCCGAAGACCAACAATTTCCTCGGGGTATGCCGCCAGCACGGGAACAGTGTCAGCCTGCAGTTTAACAACGAAGAGGACCTCCAGGAGCTATTCAACGCGAAGGAAGAGAACAAGGTGCATTTTGCCGGTGAGGTAAGCAATTGCGTGCGTACTTCGCACGTCGTTCAATCGCTGAGAAGACTTACATCCAGGCCACCGTGGCAGCCCTTGGGATTCTCAGCGACGAGAAAAGGCTGTATGCTGCCCGTCCCATCTTGATCTCGGGCGATTGTAAAAAGGAAACCGGACCAGAGCACCTCCACAATGTCGTGAAACCTACGATCGATGGCGTGAACAGCAAACGTGATCTCACCGGACTTCGCATTGTGTCCCTCGCATCCGACGGGGAAACTAGACGTGGAAAAGCCTTCGTTGACAAGACATTCTCTCGCACACTGGCACCCGAATCCGACATCTATCCGATTCTGTCAGACCTGCTGTTGATGGATTTCCACGTCGGCGAAGATGATATAACAGCCGACAAAGACGCGAAGCATATCTTCAAGCGCGGGTGCAATCGGCTATTGCGCATGCTGGGGATGAAGGTGTTCGGGGTTCAAATCACACCAGCAATCATCCGAGCGCATCTTCAGCAGGCCGGTCACTCGACACAGCATATCAACTCGGTGTTACGCCCGGACGATAAGCAAGACGTGGAGTTGGCGTACGAGCTCCTGAAAGATCTCTGGAACCTTCCTCCCGCCCCTGAGGGTTCGCGCCCGGGTTTCATTGCTGCACGAGACGCACTCCGAATCATCGGGTCCCTCTTCTATCATTTGATTTTCCCCTACATCTGCGTCGACCTCACCCTATCCGAACAGTTGGAGCACCTGAGCGCGGCAGCGCATTTGAACTTACTTCTGTACCGTGACGGGCAGAAAGAAGCGTTGCCGACGCTTTTATTCACTGACATTATGATCATGATCAAAAACGCGTACTTCTGCGTCGCAAAGGCGAAGGTCGACGATCGTACCGGCAATTTCTGGCTGATACTTCTCGGGACAGACCGCCTGGAAGAGTTATTTGGTATTCTTCGCACGATGATTGGGAATGACCGCAATCTAGACATGCTCCAGCTTGTGGAGAGGATCACAGGGACCACAGAAGTTGCCAACATTTTCGCGCAGTACCCTCATTGGGATCGCCCCCCGCGGCGGCTTCATCTTCCCGCATTGGCAAGGGATTCCACCGCTCTGCCAAATAGTGTGGACCACATCAAGCCAGGGTTGTGGCGGGGAGACACCTCGGTGGCCAGTGTTTCGCCCCAAACATGCTGGATCCGTGGTCGCCGGCTCATCGAGCAGGAATTGCCCGCGCTGGCCAAGTATTTCCGCGCCCTCGACACCGCTTACAACGTCAACATTCTCTCGCCGCTCGGCGAGCTTATCGTGCACAAAGATCTTGACGTGGACGATAACGAGGACGATGATGAGCAGGCCGCGGCTGCCCCTAAGTCGTCGGTTTCGCCGGACCTCGAGGACGCAGCAGTAGACGAGGACGTCCTCGATGACTCTCAGGCTCCGACATTCAGCAAGTTCATCACTGTTGGGAACAAGCCACTCCGCAAGACACGCGCTTTGTCACTGATGCAGAAATACGGTTACCAGGCCGGATCCACAGATCGATTGAAACGCGTCGCGGACGTGCAGCGATATTCAGCCAAATCGGACGAACCCAGCACCCTCATAGAGTCGGACTCCCCGTATCTCCTCGTCTCGGAGCCGATCGCGACCTTGGTCCGCTGCGAAGAGAAGTTATTTGTTTGCATCGGGGAAGTCACGGACATGCGGCTTGACTCAAAATCCAACGACCAGCTCAGCCTGGATGTGCTGCAGGAGCGGAACATCGCTGTTCATTTTCAGATTCTTCAACTCATCCCTGCGACTACCGAGGATGACCCCGACAGCAAGCACGACTGGCGCTCAACTGGCGTGCTCCGTGATGTGCTTATTGCTCCTGGGCGCTTGGTGCTTCCCGTGGATCCAACTTTATCGACTCGCGTTGTTGGAAAACCCCACTATCTCTTCGAAAGCAGTGTTCTTCGCGGTTTCGGTGCTCAACTCCTCCAAGAAGTCACGCTGGACCTTAACAAAAAGGTTCCAAAATTCACGCCGACGTCTAACTTCCCTTACCGAGAATCTGCTGGTGCGTGTTTTTTTCTTTTTTTCAAATAGGCTCTAATCTTTAACGGACGTACTTGAAGGTTACGCATGCTTTGTTTGTGAACGGGATTCCGAGATAGAAGGTCTCGAAGAATCAGATTCCCATCTTTGTTTGAAGTGCACGCCTCCCGTTGCGCTCGACGTCACTCGTCCGCAAACAGTTTTGACACATATGGGTGCCCACATTCTACATGACTCCACCATCGCTCGGGATGACCAGCCCTGTGGCCTTTGTTGCCGTGCGTTTCCCATGTGCCATTTCGTACTAAAGAAGACAGGAGACGGAGTGTCGGTTAACCTTAACGCGTCTCACGGTTGCCCAAATTTTGTCAAGAGATTCAACTACGGGTCCGCAGAAAAATCCAGCAAAAAATCGCCATGCTCTAACGTCCCCCTCCGTTGTCCTGAATGTGATTCAAAGGCTCCCGCAGTGTGGCGCTACAATTTGAAGTACCACCTGATGCGTACTCATCCGGGTGTTTCGGTTGGACGCTACAAGCACCTGTGGGAGCTCGATCGCTCAGAAGTGGATTCGATGCGCACCATATGGCAGAAAACGACGGATCAGCCCAACAAAAAGAAAACCGCGAAGAAGGTCCGACCCACACTGAAAATTTCCACTGCTCACAGTTCCAGTCTTGCCCTCGTGTGAGTCTCTCAGCCTTCAAGATCGTCTTCTTATTTTCATTCCACCTTTGTTTCCAGCTCCGAAGCACCTGAACCAAGCCCACATTCCGATTCTGATAGCGACAGTCCTTTCATTCACGACTCTCCAATTGCATCACCACGGCCATCCCAACATAGCAACTCCGATTATGAGCCACCAGTCTCACCCGACGTTCCACGGCGATCGCCTTCACCCCTGGAATATTTTTCGGATTCTGAATTTCCCGTAAATCCTTCTAGTACGGGCCCGGCTGATATGGATCTTGACGAAGAGGTGAGCACACTACGTGCTACATGCTCAGTTCCCAAAATGTATTTGACAGGACTCTCCTAACCTCAGCGACCACGGTATCGACACTGATGCCATAATGAGTGATCCCACTCCAGCTGTAACCAATGCAGCAGGTTCGGATGCTACACCCAGTCTGGATCCGGCACAGCCTGCTACGAGGCGTTCTGGTCGCAAACGCAAACAACGGGAGTTACAAGATGGGGTGGGGGACTGGACGGAAGCCCTGAAACTCTGTGTTTGTGGTTATTCAGCGGAACCCCTGGACGATGCGGATGCCCCAAACGTAGCGCAGTGCAGAAAAGAAGGTTGCGAGACCAAATGGGTACAATTAATATTTCGTTACTTATTAACTTTTCCGCTGACTCGGTGATTATTTCAAGTATCATCTCGGTTGCCTCCAGTTGGGAAGTGTTCCCACTAATTGGATATGCGAGGCATGCTTGTCTGCGAAAGAGCCCCCCTCGAAGCGTCCTCGCGGCGGGCGATAAACTGTTGATAAACTGGCGACGGATAGAAAACCAACATAGAAGGAAATATTTCCAGTTTTATACGTACATAATTAGAACTAGCTCTCTGAGGACACCTCAGAACAACTTCTCAAATCCTATGTAGGCCGTCGAGGTCGACGAGCTACAGTTTGGCCATTTCTGGTGTGGTCGCTCATTCCTCACGTGAATAATTGCCTTATTAGGACGTCACGTGGTATGACGTGGTTGGTTGGTTCAGCCTGGGGGTCGTCAAAAACAAAAACCGGCATAGGGTCCGGGAATCACAAAACACCATACCCTTGACAGCGGGAATGCGTCGACAACGACGCCCAGTATTCCGGACACGTACAAAGACTATCTTGTTCTTGTCGCGTTTTGATTTCGAGTCCGAATAGATTTGATGCAGCCGGTGGAACATTTTTGACATCTGGAAACTTTAGCTCGCATGCACCGGGCCAGCGGACGGAAATACCTTATCGGCGCGCCAATCCGGAGTAACTGTTGGAGCCGAAGCTTAGTCAGCAAGCCGAAGCGCGCTGATGCGCCTCGGTTCGGATCTTGACTCAGCGCCTCGGGCGCATTCTTTCTAGTTCATTCTGCCCGCTATATCTTGGTAATATCTTACTCATTATTTTACTAATCCTTAGAACATTCTAGTTGCTTACTCGTAGTATAAAAGCTCTTTTATTGTAGCTATGAAATCATTATTTTTCTATTATTCTCTCGACTTAAATTCGTTCTATCTGCTAAAAGGTTATGGGCCCCGGCCGCGCATAAATAACCTAGAACGAATACAGCTCACCTCTACACATCCCAAATAACCCTACCTTGAAATCATGTCCACCAACACACTTTCTTCCACCGCTAAACTTGGCGAGTACTTCGCGAAGCTCCCCGCATGCAAGGCAGACGGCACGAACTGGGTCTTCTTTCGTGACCGGTTCTTGTTTGCCATCGACGCCGCGGGTCTGAGTGATCATTTCGAAGACGGTCCGATGGGAACGGCATCCGCGCCAGAAGCACCTACCATTGCGGACCCGGCACATCCCACGGCAGATGAAGTAAAAGCCAACGGTGATTATTTGGCACGCCGGCGGTTCTGGAAATCGGAGCAGGCTGTTATTAAACAGGGCCTGGCTTCGGTGATTCCAGATTCGCTGTTTTTGAAGGTAAAAGGGGCGGATACTGCGAAGGGGATGTGGGACAAAGTCAAAGATGAGTACGAGAAGAAATCTAAAATGGTCACGGTTGATCTGCGCCGCAAACTCCAGGACGAGCGTTGCGCAGATGGAGGCGACGTAAAGGCTCACCTCGACAAATTACGGACGATCCGGGCGGACCTAATCGCAATGGGTGCCGACCCAGGAGATGACAATTTCGTCGCGATCGTACTCGGCTCCCTTCCCACGGCATATGAAACCTACCTCTCGGCACTTACGGGTGCAGCAACACTTCTGGGCAAAGAACTCGATCCCGACATGGTGCTACAGGGCATCAGTGATGAAGCCGACCGGAAAGCGGCCAGGCTCACAGGAAAGGGCGAGAAAGAAGCCGCGTTCTACGGGAATGGCGGCAAGAAGCCGAAGAAGTCGATGGAATGCTATAATTGCCACAAAAAGGGGCACATGGCACGGGATTGCTGGGCAAGAGGGGGCGCGAAGGAAGGCCAGAACCCCGGCCGGAAGGGCGGAACCAGACTTTGATGCCGCGTGGATGGCGGCATCTTACAGGCCAGAGGATGATGTCGAGTTTGATGAACTTGATGATGAGGTGCTGGAATGGGACTCAGACGTCGAATATGCGGACATGCCACCTCTTCAGGACATGGTTGATAGCGACGACGAGCCTGAGGAGCCCGAGGAAGAAGAAGAAACCGCGGAGGAGCCAATTGGGGCAACTTCACTTACCTCACAACATTTGGTCGCCGCCGCTGTCACCACTGCACCCGAATACGAGCTCGAAATATACGATTCGGGCGCCACACAGCATATGACTCCCTCACGGCATCGTTTGACAAATTACCGGGCTATTGAGCCACGCGGAATCATCGCAGCAGACAGCAAGAAATTCGAGGCACTGGGAATGGGGGACATGTATGTCCAGGTGCCTAACGACCGAAATAAATCAACAAGAGTCCTTGTGAAAGACGTCTTGTACGCACCGAACCTCGGAGTAACCCTCATCTCCATCGCTCGCATCACCCAGGCCGGTTACGCACTCCAATTCCGACAGACGGAATGCAGGATCTTTGACAGCAAGAATCGCCGTATCGGCACTATTCCTCTCGTGCATGGCCTCTATCGTGTTCAGGTTCCCATTTCAACACCACATGCACATGTAGCAGACGACGCACCGCTGGTTGCAACTCCCGAGGAACTCCACAGATTAATGGGACACCTTCCTATTGATGCTGCGAGGAAACTCGTGAAAAATCAGTTGGTCAATGGAATAGAGCTCGATGAGACGGCACACACCTCGGATGAGATTTGAAATTCATGTCTGCATGGCAGAATGACGCGCAAACCAATTTCGAAGTCCACGGAGCGGGAGGCAAAAGGGGAAGTCGGTGATGAAGTACACACCGATGTTTGGGGACCTGCCACAGTCGAGACACCGCAACACAAGCGGTATTATTCCTCGTTCACAGACGAGGCATCACGCTACACTGTCGTGGTCTTGATGCACACAAAGGACGAGACGTTGGAATCATTTGAAACTGTTGACGCACGCTGGGAGAAGGAACATGGGATCAAGATCAAAATCCTTCATTCTGACAATGGTGGTGAATACAAAAGCCACGCTTTCGATAAATACCTTGCCAGCAAAGGTATTCGACGTCGCTTCACAGTCCATGACACCCCCGAACACAATGGAGTTGCCGAGAGGCTCAACCGCACTCTTCTCGAGAAGGTGCGAGCAATGCTGCATGCTGCAGGATTACCATCAAACCTGTGGGGCGAGGCGTTAAAACACGCTGTTTGGTTGAAGAATAGGACATCAACAAAGGCACTGGGAGGACGAACTCCCTACGAGGTCTTTTACAAGACCAAACCCGACTTACGCAACATCCATGAATGGGGATGTAAGGTCGCCGTTCACGTTGATGACGCGAAGAAACTTGATGGACGGGCGCGCGATGGCAGATGGGTCGGTTACGACCTTGACAGCATTGATGGCCATCGCATCTATTACCCTGATAACCGGTCCATACGCATCGAGCGCAGCGTGAAGTTCCCGGAGGTTAAAAGGAGTGGTGGAATTTATAGAGTGCTGAATGAGGGGGAGAAAGACGAGATTAGGGCCGAAGAAAATTCAAAAAGCATCCAGCACACACCTGGTACGACTCAGCCACCTGCATCTATCCATTCGCATGCAGAAAACCCACCATCTCCACTCACCACACCACCTTCTACTCCATCCTCGAGCTCCAAGTCAAAACCAGTGTTGGCCCTAAGGGTTAAGGCCTTAATTTGATTAAGCCTTATTAAGGCCTTAAGATAAGCCTTAACCGCCAGGCCTCCAGACCTTAAGGCTTAAGACTGCGGGCCACCCCGGCCCGCACCGTCGGGCACTGATCGCCCGGTGCCACTTTGATCACATCTTTTTGCGCTCGCAGCGCTCACGACGCCCCCCATGGTCAACGCACTGCAATCGTACTTCCACAAAGGCACGGAAAAACAGAACTCTAGCCACTGGATCAACTATTGCAAGGGTTGTGTCAAGCACGAAAAGAAATTATTGCAAGATGCGGGTACCTTCGATGCGGTAGATTGGCAGGAAGGCGGCCAGTCTTTCCGCGAAGGTGAGCTCAGTTTCCTCCATTTGTATTCCATCCCCTTATATGTGGACAGCATGTCAACGTACAGTGTCTGTCCGCGGCGATAAAATCACCTGGATCACTCACATCTTGGGAGGAAGGAATGCCAAGGCGTGCATACATGTCACGGATGCCGCCCGGCAAGAGGCTACTAGCCAACGGGATGCAGAAAAACAGAAGACCAATGTAGCCGCTGCCGAGACTAGTAGAAATACGGCAACAGTCTTTGGTACGAGCACGACATCCGAGTCTGCAGGAAAGCATGGCAGATCAGTGTCGGCCGCGGACGACCCCAAGCCGAAACGTCTCAAGCAAGGATTCTTCCAGGTCTTTAGCGGCAAGGACCAGCCTTTTACCACGGCTGAGGCTGCCGAGTTTCAGGCCCAGGCTTTGCGAGCGACTGTCTCCGCGGGATTGCCGTTTCGGGTGTGGGAGAACAGAGAAGTCCAGAAACTCATTGGGCTTCTACGGAGCGCGGGGCCGGAAATTCTGCTGTCTCGCAAGGTTGTCGCTGGCAGATTACTTGACAATGCTGCAGAAATAGTCGAAGTCCAGGTCAAGCGAGCGCTGCAAGGGAAAGAAGCGGGACTGGTGTATGTCAATTAACTTCTGTTGCAGGCTGTACTAATTTAATTTAGTTCTGACGGATGGAAGGCACGGAAAAAGATTGACGTTAATGCACTTTGTGCCAACATCGACTACAAGGTGCGCTGCTATTTTATTCTAGCCATGGATTCAGATTCTCAACTGTAGTATGTAGGTGTACACGTTAGAACTAGTCGACATGACAGCGCTAAGTAAAGATGGACCCGCACTTTGTAAACAATTCGCGGATATGATCGACCGTGTCGAAGCAAAATATAAATGCTACATCATATTCTTCACGACAGACACCGACGGTGGGAGTAAAAAGGGGCGGACACTTTTGGGGAAGGAACGGCCGTGGTTATTCGTCCCCTCTTGTTGGGCACATCAGGTCCGTTTCACTCGGAGTATTATATCAATATTCTCAAATCCTCCAACAGTTCCAGCTGATCCTCGGGGACTACTTCAAGGTCTATCCGTACGCGGCAGAGATCGCCGAGACGGCGACAGGTCTGATTGCATGGATAAATAACCACGGAAAGGTTCGTAAAATCTTCGACGCTGTTCAGGCAGAGCTGAGCAAAGATCGGCTTGGACATGTGCTCGTATTGGCTTACCTTGTCGCAAACCTCACGCGGTGGACCACCCATTGCATCGCCTTTCTCAGGCTGCTTGTTCTGTGCGAATATCTGCAGTTTGCGGTCATGCAGAGTCGCGGTGCTATCATCACGGCACAAGTTGGCGCAGCCAAATCCACCGAAGCAGAGAGACTAAAGGAGGAAGCTATTCACTATTGCGACCTTATCTCGAATCCTGCCTTCTGGAGTGGTCTCACCTCCGTCGTCGAGGACATTGAACCTATCTGTTATGGAACAAATATCAACCAGAAGGATAATACTCGGGCGGATCAAGTTCTTTTGACGTTGGCTGGGCTATATCTGCACTACACCAAACATCCTGAGCCCGAGATATCTGTTGGATTGGTCTCTCGCCTCGAGAAGCGATGGAAAGACTGCGACCAGCCTCTTTTCCTCGTCGCATTGATCCTGAACCCGTTCGAGGGTCTTTCCTGCTTTGGTCCCACCGCAAAATTTGATCATTTCAAGGCAACGTCCCTCGTAACTGATGTACGCAACACGTTATTACTCTTGACATCGGGAATCTGACTGTTACCAGCTCTATCGACGTGTAATGAACTATCCAGGCAACAACGAGTCGCCTCAGCAGCGAGTAGCTAATGAGCGGAGTGTTTCTCAGTTAATGTTTGAGTACCTCTCTTGCACCGGCAGCTTTCAGGGTTGGGCTGATGCGCGGGATGAGTTTGAGGAAACAAATGTTGGCTTTTCATTTCTTTCCGTATTGTTGACATTATTGATAATTCCCTCTGTAAAGGGCAAGGATCCGATCAGGGTGTGGACTGCACTTGCCCAGAGCACAGGAGAACTTTCCAGATTTGCGGTCATGATACTCAAGGTTGTCGTAAATCAAGCCGGCTGTGAACGTGTATTTTCGGATGTTGGCAACATAGAATCGCCACGCCGCAGTCGAACCGCATTGGCAAAGCTCGAGAAAATTACCAAGGCATGTTCAATTGCTTGTATCTGCTATATAACTCACAACTGGCTGTAGATTAACGCCGGAATCAAGGCAGAACATCTTGCAGAGGGTTTTGCGCCTGCACACCGTGGACGTAAGAACCACGAGTCCGTAGAAAAGTTGTTAGCTGTCCCTCGCTACCAGGATCTGCTTGACGACCAGGAGGACGAGGACGAGAGCGAGCGTGGAAGGGCTCTTGTCTCGTCATCAGCTGGCTGGAGGACAGAGATGGCTAAGTGGATTTCAGATGTCCGAGCGGCCGAAGCTGCGGAGCAGGCAGATGATTCTGACAGTGACGATGACACCCCGATTGCTGGCAGCTCAACAGCCTCCACCTCTCGTCTTACCCGCCCCAAGTCCCGGAAATGGGTAAAGACCACATTGGCCGTGCTCTTTGGTGGCGCATCGAAACCCATTAGGAAATTTACCGACGATGACATTGATCAGGAGGCGGTGTTGATGGAGGCATTGGCAGAGGCCGAGGAGGATGCCAGGCCGGATGACGGGGCAGTGGAGTGCTCGGATGACGAGTATATGCCGTAGAATTGACTATTCTTCCACCATACATGGTATACAATGCTTTATACGCTCGCAATCAAGCGTAGGAAACTATTTCCTAAATTGGAAATAAGGCCTTAAGTCTGCCCTTAAGATTAAGCCTTAACCCTTAATAAGCCTTAAGGGACCCTGGGCCGGGTTCTTAAGCCTTAATTGCCAACACTGGAATTCCCTCCCCCATCAGAGCTATGCGCAATAAGCCCATCACGGAGCCGAAAGTTTTCTACTCCATTTTCTGCTGCTGGATCCGCAACACAGAGTCACAGACTCAAGTTTGGCGCCTTTGATGCCATCACTAAGCCTTAATTAAGGGTTAGCATCATCCTCGGCCAAGGTTAAGCCTTAACTTTAAGGCCTTAATAAGGCTTATGTGAACATAAGCCTTATCCCTTAAGGCGAACACTGGCCGAAACACTGGTCCCGTGTGGGGACAACAGAGAGGCAATGGAAAGCAGAAGACGGCGAGAGTGTAAAGGAGCGGAAACGGGTTCCGGCACAGCCGGTGGAGCGGTGGAGCAAAACGAGACTCACCGTCAAACAAAGGTAAGCAAAAATCGAGGAGCCCCACTCGATGAAAAAGTGCACACTTTTGAAAACAGCTGTAAATATGATGTTTACCCATCAACTTAACCTCCCATTACCGAGATCGATCTTCCCAACACCCATTACACGGTTACTGGCCAAATCCTATCCTTGGTCCCTTTTGTTAATTTGTCCGACACCATTTCATGGGCATGGGATACCAATTTCGTTGCTTTCGAGTCGGCAAAAGCAAAGCAAGTAAACTCAAGCCTACCTGCGCGCATGCGACATCTCAGTATCTGTGTTAGCGGACGCCTATTCCTTCCCCTCTCCTCACCCGAGCTTATGCCAGCCCGCGCGGTACTTGAAGATATCGGGCATGATGTATTACCCGATGTCGCCGAATGTGTCGAGACTACTTGGGTGTTTGCGGATGCGCAACTTGAATCTCTAAAATCCACGCTCCTGGCTCGTGTCCAGGACGATGAAGTGCGCCTGAAAATTCCGGGTACACATTCTCGGATGAAGTGATTCTCAATGCGAAAATGTTTAGATCGCGCGTGGTGTTGAGGATCGTATGCAATAGATATTGCCGACTGATTATCCGGGTAAATTTCATCAAGTACATGCCTGAATTCGATCCTGATGTTACGGGCAAGACCTGGGATACTGCGCAAAAGACAATGATCAATCTTTACGGCTCCTGTGACAAGACTCCGCGCGTTCGACTTCAACAATTGATGGCTCACTCCAAAATATTTCTGATGTTCAACAATATTTGCGAGGATTTCTTGCAACACAAGCTACGCAGCACCTTCTTGGATGGTGTTGGTGACCTGGAAGAGCACATAAAGGCTATGAGGGCCTTATGGGCTCTTCTGAACGAAAACGGCGGGAAATTGGATGACACAGGTTTTGGTGAAATCTTCATAACATCCCTGCCACATTCGTGGGATGACCTCCTTCCAACCCTGGACACCTTGACCGGCTCGATAGCCATCATCGCACATTGCCAGCGTCATTATCGCCGCAAAACCGCGAGTAAAGGCGAGATCTCTTCTCCATCCACTGGCGGAGTACAAGCTCTTGTCGCCAACCCTGGCTTGCACTGGGCCCCCGGAGGTGGAAAGGCCGGGCAATATGCCAATACCCGACTTGGTGGAAGGGCAAACGTGTCGGTGTGTCGGCGGCATCTGTGCAAGTCCCAAGCACCACACCCGTCGCAGCTGTTGCTCATAACGGGGCTTTTGTCACTGCTGCTGACACTGTACCCACTGGGGCCGATGATATTTGGCTCGACATTAGTGGTGGCTCTGACCAATTCGAGTTCCTGGCCATGATGGCTATGGCGCCTGTCTCCGAAACCCCGGTCGTTACCATCCCCGCTGAGAACCTTGCGAGATCATTCAGTGCTCGCCGCAGCCAGAAGCCATATTACATCGATTCTGGAGCCAGCGAGAACTTCATCGTCGACCGTGATGATTTTGTCACCTACGAGCCTCTCGAAAACATGACGGGACAAGCAGCCGAAGCAGGCTCCAAGTTCCGCATCCTTGGCAAGGGTGTGGTGTTCAAGAAGATTGTGCTCAATGGCAAAACGACCATCTTGGAATTGGCTGCTTACCACACTCCCGACTTCGCCGCTAACCTCATATCCGTCAGCCGTCTTACCTCCAAAGGCTGCACCGTTGTCTTCAAAGACAGTGGCGTCACATTCACTTCCCCCACTGGTATGGTAGGGGACGTGACTTTGTGACAACTTTGATGCATCGAACTTGCAACCCTAATAGCGAGGTCAGATATTGTTCGAAAACTATGTTAATGCATATTTGAGCAGCTATTGGTAGCTAGAAGACATTGTATGGGTCAAAAATTTAAAATCGTAAATCGATTTTTTGAGAGCCGATTTGACGGGTTCGGCCCTCGGGTATGAGACACATGGGCCAAACTCACTGTGAAACCATGAATAGAGTAAGTTTTGCTGGTGCAAAAATGTGTATGAGGTCTAAATTTGCCCGCAAGATTAATTTTCTCACTTAAAAACACTGTCCTTGGACGTGCCTGACATCGGAACCTTGTCGGTAGGTGATGCCGAGACCCGGATCACGGTCGGCAGGGCTCGCCGACGACCCGTGAGCAACCCGTAAACCCGCGGGTTCGGGTTCGGGTTTTATGGGTTGGGGTCCGGGTCAACTGATTTGTACCCGGACCCGGACCCGTGCCCATCCCTACTCCTGATGAGATTGTGGAACTGTTTGCATTTAAGGAAGGTATGGCCAGTTTCAGAGCATGCAGCACAAGTGACTGCAGGTGCAAATGCCAGTGCAGCAGAGGGTGTGGGGGCACTGGATACAGTGGCCATGGCTGCTCCAGAGACAGGATTTCTCTCAGTGGAGTCTCCTTCCTGCCCAGCGCTCTTGAACACCTGATAGTTGTTGTAGGCATTCTCGACTGCACTGGGGCTGAGGGTGTCAGTAGACGTCTCGAAAGGCGCCTTGAGAGAGTTGTAACGACCCTCATCAGGAAGGGCCATAAGCAGGACCACTGCATGGAGCTCTGCATCAGCTTGATCCAACTTGAAGTCAGCGGGTCTAGAGTCCTTCAAGGATCTCATAGCATCTGAGACACGACCAGTGAGAGACAGAAGCGACTCATCCTCCTTGAGTTTAATGGAGGTGAGTGTCCTGTAGGCATTGAAGCGAGCTCCAGCCTTCCTTGGAGCGAAAATTGTCTCCAAGGCGTCCCATAAAGCTTTTGGGTTGTCCTCATACTGCTTTACAAGCGGCTTAACACCCTGTGACAACATGGACCACAAGATGCCAGCACACTTGTCCCGTTCAAGTTCAGTGTGCCCTTGACCACCAAAAGTGGTAGTGCAATAGAAGAAGCACTCTTTAGCTTTGAGATAAGCTTTTGCATCGCTCCTCCAGTCAGAGAAGATGGACTTGTTGTCCAAGACAGGCATGACGAGCGCAATGGAAGACATGATGAGGAAAATGAAGGAATGCCCAGAAATGAATGCTAGAACCACCAGAGACTGGTGGCGCCCTCAGGAGTGTGTGTGGCAAAGTAACGGTAGGTAAGGTAACTAGCTGATTCTAATGAACACCCAGTTGTGAGGCACACAGGCCCTAATCCCAGATTCAACGGATTGACTACCGTTTGTTGTCTGGTGAACTAAAGACTACCTCACAAAGAGGGATTGTCCCAACAGTTGGTGTTCCTATCTACAAAAGGCCACACAACACTGAAAGGGCAGAAAACTGTCACAGAGTGGCAGAGAGGGCAGAGAGAGATAGCAGAGACAGAAGAATGAATGGAATCTCAGAATGACTGACTCTGATAGACCTAGAAGCCGGGGCCCATAACCTGTTAGAATCAGGCAAGCACAGTGGTCTGAGTCAACAGTGAGAAACTCCGATTGAAAAGAGAGACAAGACAACTAACCTGAGTCAACAGTGAGAAACTGGGGACTCAGGCTCTACACTAGGCTACTTATATACACAATGGCATGCACAGCCTCGAGGCTGTGCCTGTCACAATGCACAGCAACAATCAGACACCATGGAAACCATCAGGTCCATCAGGATACTGATGGATACTACAATCAGACACCATGGAAACCATCAGATCCATCAGGATACTGGTGTTTCACATGTCTAAACTAAGTGTCCATGAAACACAACAAGACAAATGAGAATGCTGGAAGTCCCACACTTCAACAGCAAAGAGAGAAGATAATTAAATACACGATATTCTGCAAGATTCCGGATCTCTGGGAACCATAGGAGTGCCGCCAGCTCACCAGTGGCCTTCCAAGCCATAAATTGGTGCTCCGTTACGAGGCCATAAACATGGAAGACATTTGTTTGAGCGAGGGCTTTGAATTGACGGCCAATGAGGGAGCCAGCATATTGCATGATGTAATTTGCACGGATCACATGGATGGAGAGGCCATCAGTCGCAGTCGATTGAAGTCGAAAAGAATATGTCCGCTTCTGCTCTGGGGTCCATGCTGTATGTGAGATATGCCAAATATATTTGACAATACCAAGCAATATTGTGTGGAGAATTTCGACAGGTGTATCTTTCGTTGGATCAAAACCTGTAATTATTTTAGCAGCAAATGACTTTGAATGCGACAAAATCAGGACCTTTCATGGTTAGGAAGGCACTGTAAATCTTGTCACGATTATCAAGGGTCCATTGGACAAGTTCCTCCTGAATATCACGATCAGAGCGATTGGGCTCCATGATTTTGTGCTCCTTAAAACGTAAGAGCAGTTGGTCAATCCAATATTGCGTATACATATCCTTGATCCCCGTTTGAGTCTGTAGGTCCTTGACATGCTTGGGTACCCCTAAGCATGCAAGTTTGACCTGCTTCTCAAGTTCGTCGAGGATTCGCTCCTTGGTTCGTGGAAGCCCAGCCTATATGAGGACTGTGAATGATGTTTTCGCCTCAGAAATGTGCTCTGATACCTCAAATAATGCATGATACCCTTCATCGGTGGCCTTCTCCTTCTGCGTACCCCCCACCTCGCATTTGCGGCAGAAATGATTACCTTTTCCACCAATATGGGCTGAGACTTCGCTCTGCATGGGGTTATCCGAAGGTCCAGCATTAACATGGATGCAGAAACGTGTAGTGTTGCCTGTTTCATCTTGGACTTGAACTGGTTCTGTATGAGTTTCCCTAATACAACTTGTGGTCAGCAAAAATTAAGAAACAATATGCAGGAAAGAAGGGTTACTCCACCGAGGCCTTGAACTCTCTGAAATGTTCTGAAATGCCTGCATTCGGAGACGTAGATATGAAGTGGACATGAAACTCCTGCTGAAGGAGCTTTCGAGGTAGATTTCTGTGTGTCATGTATGCGTTCCAGTGCTTATTCCAGGACTTTGTATGATTTCCCGAAACATCATCACCGAAATAATCAACAAAACTCGAATATAATGGATCACCCTGGGCAATGAGTCGTTTAGGGTTTGGCATACGAGCTGGCTGTCCAGCTTCAATTGTTGTGGCTATAGATCAGTCAGAAATGGAGCAGACAATGATAGTTGACAACGCACCAGACCATCTCGGCACCTTACCAGCCTGCTGAAGATCAAAGTAATTTTGTACCAAATCGTTCGCACAAATGAGCGTTGTTTTATCATCAATAATGGTTGCCTCGTTCTAAACATTTGAGCCTGACAATGACTTGATAGTCAAAGTGCCACAGACCTTGTCATTTAAGATGATAGAAAATGCATCGGCATAGACCCTGCCACGGAACAAGACCCATCGGATGGGAACAACAAAATTTCCAGTTTTGAGAAGTGAAACCTCATTAACGTAGTAATGTGTTGCTCCGGCATCATACATGGGGCTCAGAATGTCGAGGTTCATATTTTTGCGCCATTTTTGAGCATGCCAGATCTCGCGGATAATGCCATCCTCTGGGATCTCAGAATACAGATGGATCAATTTACGCGTGGTAGGGTTTGCCCAGTCCTTGACTGATTCAATTTGACCGTACATATAATGAAAGAATTTTTACTTTACCTTTGCAATGATGGCCTTCGGGTCATTCATGAAAAAGACGTTGCCTTGCACTGAGATACATGGAATAGTCGGTATTCCGCACTCTGAGCGATTTTTTTTCTGAATGCGACGGAGCTTGTCAAAGGACGGGACATCCTTGCACTTGGCTTCTTTCAAAACCCAGAGAAATACACGCATCAGTGAGTTTGAGATGCGAAGTCTCGGGAGATTGTCCAAGGTGTCAAGTAAAAACATCTAAGCAATGTCTCAGGTTAGCCCTTTGCTATGAGAAAACAACTTACCATCTTGGATGGATAAGGAAACCATTCACTGGAGGAAGAACTTGAATTGCTTGTTTGCTGACCGCCTTGAATTTCAACGGGTTCTGGATCTTCCAGGCCTGGTGGAGTGAATTAATCACAACACATATGAACAAGAATTCATTCAAATGGATGTAGGATATTGTTCCGCCCGCCAGCTTCTCCAAAAGAGAACGACAGGAAGCAACCACCCTTTTTAGCGCCGGCAACGTCACACGTCATGTCATGTGACAGTATATCAACGCAGATTGCGCAAATTGCGCAAATTGCGCAGATTGCGCAAATTGCCTCATTGATGAACGTCGACTCACCAGCATTTCACATAATCTCTCCCAGGAAATCGTCTTCTTCGTCCTCTGCAAGCACCTCCCCCACTAAGTCGTCGTCTCCAAAACCCAGCTTTCTCGCCACGTCTTCAGGATTCCACAGCCCAAAAGAATCTGCCTCTTTGCTCAATTGCGCTTGGCGAACATTTGGATCCTCTGGCTCCTCCCCAGCATCGAAATCTGCCCCATTCAGTGCATAGTCCTCCCACATTTCCGCTTCAGCTGCACTTATCTTACGTGAAGACCCACTTGCAACCGGTCCTCTCAGATCTTGCACAGCAGCAAACCGGATGTCTCGAAGTTCCTTGGTTGCAGAATCAGCTCTCCTTTCCCTGGAAAGCTCCTCCACCTTTCTATTCGCCTCCTCAACCTGCTCCACCGCCTTCAAGTGGTCATCTGAAACCAAATGCTTCTTGGCGCTTCGTGGCGCAATCCAGGTCCGACTCTCAATTGGAATGCCTGAGGCACAGAGCTTCATAGCACATTATTTTATCCGGAAAATGGGTTGGTTACGCAATTGAAGGGGAGAAGAAGGCATGCGGCCAGAAGATGTGGGATTGGCCTGAACCCGACGTCGAAACGACGTTCGGGAAATTTCGTTGATCCCACATCGGATCCGGCAGTCGCTGATGTCGGCTAGACGTCAAAATCGCGTATTTGTTCCTGGTATCAGACAAGCCTGAATTCGATGCGACATCAACGTCGGATTAATCTTGAGTACTAGACATTGTTATTCCATGAAACTGACCTTGAAAATAGGGCCGGTCGACATGAGCCGGATTACATCAATTCAACCCTCAACTGCCAAACGGTGGAGAAATAACACCATTATAGATGTGACAGCGTCCATTCCACATCACAAGCGTCATGTCACAACATCGCATCAAAGTGTGATGCTGTTGTCATCGCCTCAACAGTGTTGGGACCACCTTGGAGGAAGAAACAAGAGGACTCACCACTCCACCAACAGTAGACTCTTGAAAAGCATTGCTCACATCCGGACTGGTTCCAAATTCTCGGTACCATCGTTCGCGCACGTTGGGCGCTACTGCAACATTCAAACACGAGTCGTCGTCGGCATCGTCTGACGACGGATGAGCCTCCAGGTGCTTGTGGATCAAGAGGATGTTGTGCCCGTATGCCCTCCCGATGTCAGACAAGGTGCTACGCAGCGATATTAATGCAAGCTGCCAATCATCATCTTGATTGCGAGCAGGCAAGTCCGTGTGCGCCAGCGCTTCGTGCTCCGATATCTTGTGAGGGGATACAGAGGGTGATGCTGGGGGCATGGGTGGTAAGACTCCCCGAGCGCGGCAGCGAGAATCAAGGACACCCAGCTTGAAGGAGAGCGCAAAAGGGGGGAAGTCATGGTGGAAGAAGGTTGACCGATGAGCTGAACTTGGAGAGAAATGAGATGCTGGCCAAGAACGGCGACAGGAGCTTCACGGAGGACATGCTGTAGACAAGCTGAGAGTATAGTAGTGACATCGAGAGTGGAGGTCTCAGGTACACGTGCCGAAAACCTCTTACAAACATCAAAACTACTGTACCATTTCATTCAATTCATATGTCACAGGTTACACATACAGGAGGTGGGGTGCAAACAGTCGGCTAACTGAGAGGGAGAAGAAGCGTCCGAAGTCGAAGACGACAGGCTTGCTGGAGTGCTGGAGGGTGCTGGCAGCGTCATCCGTCCCGGATGAAGCTCAGCACGGGATTCAAACAGCTTGCGGAGGGGCTCCTGGTTGAGGATGTCGGCAGGCAGTGCGGGCGTAATCACAAAGACTTTGGCGGTCGAGGGTTTCTTGCAACGAGCCTGGCCGCAGCCGAAACACTGTTCAATCCGTGTCATTAGGTTGAGAAGAGAAATATGAGACTATGACGCACAGGTTGAACCCATGACCCAGCCACGTCATCGCGACTGTTTGCTCCAGTGTTCATGATCATGTCTCCGAGGCGGTGACCAAGATAGTTGGTGGGGAGCTGGGACTGAACTGGTGGACGAGGGCTATAGATCTCGAGCCCACTTTCTCGTGTCTGTAATAATTGATACCGGTAATACTGTAATGCAAATGAGGGTCGAGGTAGCCAGAGGGGCTGGCTATTTGTGGGGAGCTTAGGCTAGCTGTGGCGAGGTGCCGCTAGGTGCCGCTAGCGCGGCTAGCCAGATGTGGCTTGGCCGGCTAGCCACATGCGGCCGGCTAGGTCCGGTGAGTGTGACGAGGAGCAAGTGAGTCGGACATATTGCGATGGGGATAATGTGAAAGCTCAGGGAAATATTTGGCTCTCCAAAGACACAATTGCAGATAGAGATGTAGAATCTAAAAAAACAGGTGTGCACTGGACACCTATGCATGATATCCTGTATTGGGATACTGCTGACAAAATCATGAATTCTCCCCTCTTCGTCAACCAATCCAGAGGGTAACATGACTTTGGAGGGCAACGTTCTCACTATCTTTTTATAATAAATAAACACGGTGTTGAAGAGATAATAACATAGACATACGGGACAGTCGGCCGCGACCTGGATAAAGATACGATCCCAGGAATCACCGTTAGGCCCTATAGACCAAGGGATAATCTGGTGGATAGGCTGCAAGCCATTAGCCGTGGGCCTGAAAAAAGAGTAGCAATAAACGGTTGCTTACCAGATGATCTTCATATGGTAGCATGTAAGTGAGAGTGTCGTTGTCTGCCGATTCACGGCGCATCGTGTAGCCAAGCTCAGCCACCTGGTTCCAAAAAAGGGTGTCGGTCTCGTGGGGAGCCCACTGGGGGAGGCCAAGATTTATAGTAATAGCATGGCGCGACTAACAAAATTTGAGGTGGAGTAGTGTCTATAGGTGACAGTTTCACATACCAGTTCCCCAGTGATCTCTTTTACTTCTCCGAAAATGACCGGCCTGAACAGCTGTGTAGAGCGAGAGAGCCTATACGTCGACGAGCCTTCATGGCCTAGATCGTAATCGAAGCGCGTGGGCGAAAGCTCGAATTGCCGGCCATAGAAGGAGTCCGACATGAAAACGAGGCCTGCATTCCTGACAGTGTCCTGAATGACTTGAAAGGCCCAGCGGGAGGCCATAGGTGAAGGGAAATGGACGAAGATGGAGGATGTTGGATGGTCAAGTCAAGCTTAAACATATATTGATAGATATATTGATAGTCGCATCCAGATGGTGGGACATCAGATCTGGTAGGCAGATCTGCATCTCGACGACAGGCCCAACGCGAATGCAGCGAATTCGGCAATTCTAGAAGGGATGGAATTATCAGGATCAATAATAGGCGGGCAGATCCGAGTCCTTACTCAATCTGATATGACACTTTTTTTGAAGGTGTATTCCACACAATCCCGGTTATTATCCTGGTCACTAGATGGAATAGAGGAGGAGGCGGCGCTGAATCCAAAGTCGAATTAAAGAGGAAGTGCTTGCAATCGGGTTTGAAGTTGAAACCACCCGATTCCGGCACTCGAGCTCAGGCCTCAGGGGTAGATGCTAGACACAAATAACATTATCAGTAAGCGGATATCCCGAATGATATGGAGAATGCTCACCTAATGCGCCAGCCAGAGGATACGGCAGTCACAGTGAATTGGAAGAGTGTCCATTTTCAACCTGTGTCAAGCTACAAGGGCAATCAGGGCAATCAGTCAATTAACACAGGCCATGTTCACGGAGATTTACTTACTGTTGGACAGACGTGGACGTTTGCTGGGAGCATCAGGGACAGTTACAGGCTTTCGCTTCGTCCTGATTGGGGTCCTAGGTTGGAATAAGGTCGCAGATTCCTGAGAAGCGACCAAAGGCTCGATATTGCTATTGTGAGGAGAAGGAGGTGGGAGCGAAAAATCCGCTGCTGAAATCGCGGTCAGCAGATTCAGCCTCAGCCCGGCAATTCCCTGATCTGAAGGAGGATGCGTGAGCAAATTAAAAACGAAGAAGATGAAAAGAAACAAACCTGGACCCACGTCCGTCCGTTTCCTTGGGACGCGCTTGGGGGGCGCTTTGGCATCGGGACGAATCCCGGATGCAGCATGCTGTACATTATTTGGTCGGATAATGTAAGCATATGATTTCTCCTTACGTTCCAGCCGGACATAGGAATCCTCTTTGATACGGTTCTCGTCTTCCTCATCCGCGGACCCTGATTTCCTGGAACAGAAATCCGCAATACTCAATGTAGCTTGAGCTGCTTCATCCGGAGTTCCTGTACATACAATTGTCTGAAGGGCAAGGTACTGATGCCGTCTCGCCTCATCTCGACATTCCTGCGACTGTCGGCAGGTGATCCTGTCTTTAGAGAAGGCCTTCAAAATCAACAAACCGTCCAAAGATGTCACGCGGGAAAGCATGAAAGCATGACATAAGGAGACTCTGTACCAGAGCAACCTCTCAAGTTGACGACAGTGTGAGGAAGTGTTTTACCCTGGGCTTTATGGGCTGTGATTGCAAAAGCTGGGAGCAAAGGCAACTGGGTACGTTTTACTGTAACAGATTCTTTAGTGTAGTAATCCTTAATACATATGCTGATAGTATCCTCCAGCGCAACAACGTGATGATCTGGAAGACCGTCGATAATCCCTGGTGAAGTGTCCGGTGCATGGACTACATGGCATGTCTGTTTCCTTCAGTATCCAACCGATATCTGACGCTCTTGAGAATACCTGAGCAGCCATTAACTACACCTCCGGGCACGTCAAAATTCTGCGATATCATCACTGGCATACCAATAACAAGTGGTATTTTACCCAGACGCGAGTTTGTTGCTCCGGAATCCATGCGGTGTAATTGATTTATAAGTTCTGGTTTCGTAATGGGCCGATTTCGCCCAAGCGTGTCCGATGCATGATACCAATGCAGGGGTTGCCCAGAGCGTCTAGCAAAGCCCGGGCTGCCTTTATATTGAAGGCATCCTTGGTGGCATTGTCTGACACAATTATAGGAGCCGTACTCCACTGTTCGGCGGACCAATCAACACTGATATTTGAGAGTACCCTCTTATGTTATATCTTGTGACTCTGCAGGCATACCTCTCATAACTCAAAGCGATCTTGGCTCTGAGAACAATGGCATCGCTAATTGTCATACAGTGACCCGACAGCGCCTGGATCCGTCTCTGAATGGCACCCTTCAGCATCGCTGGACGAGTAAGACTGGAATGTCAAGCCGGAGGCATGCTGGTCTCAGTTGCGGTGCAACTGGACTCCTGGTTTTGTGGACAGTGGTGTGAATGAGAACTTGTATGACCGGAATAATCCATTGCAAAGGTCTGATACTTGCTCTAGCGACGATATGTATGGCTCACATTCCAAGTCTTCCAGGCTAGAGCACTTCTGAGAATATCATGACGTGCAGATTCGCATTGACAATATTCACCTTTCAAACCATCTTATCAAGTGAAGTTAGTCAGGATGGTCAATGTCAGAAAAGAAACAATATAACACAACCTTAATTTCCTTTCAAACACAGTCCTGGCAGGATCCGGATGTTGTGGCGAAACTTGGCCATGCAATCGGAAGTGACGGAAGATACCCCACATCGGTTCATCGTAAACTATCTATTTCCTCGAAGATCTAGCCTTCTACGCTCTGCGGCTTGGTTTTTCATTGTGCTGATTACCATCGTACATGGCCAGAATGGCCTACACATTATCGGACTGTGGTGTGATCTGTCTGCAGGCGAATGCAAGGCATCCAAAACTCGAGAGACTGCTCTTCTAGTGTATGCCAGGGCTTTGGACAAGCAGGCTCTGGCACGGGGCCACCTATCTCAATGGGCCAATGATTTGCAAGATTTTGCAGACGCCATTCCCGATACTCATGGTTTGATGATTTACAAAGTGGGTTTTTATCGATAAAGAAACATTATCTTCGGCTTGAACATTGTAATTTTGGTCTGGCAGGGGCTGCATCCACCGATTAGGCGCCAGATATCACCCAATCACGCAAGTTGGGATTCCTTCTGTGATGCTCTACGCAATCTCGTTCACGGTGTCGAAACGGTTCCAACTGCATGTGAGTTACTGAAAATAACTGCAATCTTGATTATTGATCCTGCCATTGAAAGTACCCATACCCTGGCACCGTCGCCCACTCGCGTTTCACATCCCCTATCAAGTCGGTGATACACCGTCTACTAGCGGTCTTGTGGTCAAATTAACTAGACATATGCCTGAACTTTTTCGTGGTCGAGATCCTGACCCAAGCAACCACAAGGAACACAGTAAGGCTAGGTCTGTGTCACCTGCCAATGGCAACATTTCCGACTCGGAAGATGAAGACATAGATACAGCTGTGGCACTTGAGAACGAAGATGAGATCGAAGAAGCAGAAGAGCCTGCTACTCAGCCTCAGGCCTATGGTACCAGAACCGATCTTTCGCGGTACTTCTGGCCTCGCTATGCGCTACCTGTTCTTTGCGAAGAGGCACTTACTGCTGCAGAAGCTATGGCTTCCTCAGGCATGCAGCTTCTGGGCTTTGTCTATGACGCAAGGAAGACCATCATGAATCTTGGGACTGTTTTTGTCGAAGTGCGTGGTTCAATACTGTTGATCTTTGGGCTGTTTTTAATGTAATCTTGTCAGTTCGAACCTCTGTTGCATACATCTCCTCAAATCTACACTCGAAAGCAATGGAACCGTATAATGCAAGTTCCACAAGGTGTAAGTGATTTCATTTACTCTGTCTGTCATATTCTAACTGCAATGAAGCATCGAGGATTTAAAATTGGGTATGCACTGCAGTTCTTGACCCACACGCTGTGTTGGAACACATTCGACAATAATTTCCGGGTGCGTTTTTTTTACTCTCAAGATGTACTCTTCTTGAAACAATAATTATACAGCTTCACTGGAGAACTCCGTCGGAGCATGCCAAAGTATATGAAGATACCCATGCCCAGGTGAGTAGTTTCCTTAGCTTCCTCATGTGCTCTCCCCTGCTGACATATTATTGCTTCAGATCCTATTCATGATTATCCTGCTTGGTGTTTGTACACCGTCGAGTGGCTGAAGTACGCAAAAATGGCGAAACAGTTGACCCTGCTAGAGGCGCTATCTGCACCTGGCCGTCAACCGTTTCGCGGTCTTGGCAGGTACGGTGCTAATAAAGTTATGTCAATAGCTGGTTCGTTTGTTACCTATTCTCAACATCTCTGACTAACAACGATACTAGGAATACCAGGCTGGGTACTTTTCTTTGTCGTGGTCACGGATAAGGTCCTTTTTGCTATAATCTGCGAGGCATTCTTCCAGTTTGTGTCTGTTCGAGCACTCAGAGCTGAGTCAGTGACTTCTGCACATATAACCATATATACCAGAATTCACCGAATTTGCTGACTTCGGTCATCACAGGGAGTATTATCGCAAGACTCGGACAACAGTTTCTCAAGATATGGAAGACGACGTAGATGTTGATCACTCCATGAATGCTTCTTTGGCTCAGCAGTTGGAGTAAGTGTCTAGCTCTCAACATGAACAATCTGTGACACCTAGCAGATACGTCGAAACGCTTCGCACCCATGGACGTGAACGAACTTTTGTCAGCCCGGAAGAAGCAGACCTCATCGATGCTTACAATGTATTTGTGTCCAACCAGGGTTTTTTTAAATAATGAGCTGATAGACTTGTATATAGGAGGCAAGTTTAAACACCTGGGATGAGGAAGACGCGTCCAAGAGTGCTTCCTCTAAGCAGAATCTCTTCAGCAATGTTTGCAAGACGGACATGTCTCGCTGTTTATTTCCATTTGACTTGGCGAACACACTTTCGAGTGTGACCAAATTCGGTCACTTAGGTCCACTTATAGCTGGCGATTCCTGGGATGGGATTCTAGCAGAACTTCTTCAGTCTCCTAAGACCCTGAAGAAACTAGAGGACGAGTATTCGGCTCTGCCCGCTCTTCTCAGTCCTTCGGAGCGTCTTTTCCTGAAGCCAGGATATCTTCTCAGCGAGGATGAGTATACTGATCTCGCTGAAACGATGCACCTAAGTGCAGTAGTGGAATCGAATACAAAAGAGCTAGACAAAATCTATGCTCCAATATACACTCAACTCAACCACTAACAACTCAAATGCCGTGTGTGTGTGTTCGGGGAGGTAGGACAGGTGTATCGTCCTTCAATCTCAACAAAGAACCGTTTTATTTCCTTGCCAATAACAACACTGGAGTGTGTATGATGATACCAAATGTATTGGTGACCCAGTTACTACCCAACGAACCCACTGTTGGACTTAGAGTTAATGGCACAAGGCCGCACTAGAGTTTAGCTGAGTTGAATACAAAAGGACAAAGCCTTGTTCAACCAGTATAGCTCAAGGGAGACGTCAGACGATAGCCAATGTCTGAGAGGTCCAGTGTATGCCAACAGGGGCGAGGGGTTCACTGCTCTATCTAATTTACATGCAGGTTTATATACTAAAGACACAGCCTCATAATAAATGGAAATATCAAAGATCCACCCAAAACTCCGGGTTTTCCGCAGCAGTTCTCCGTGTGAGACCGTAGCTGACAAGCCAATGAGTCATTTAACAATTTAACAATGTGATATTCGTCTACGTATATAATACTTAGGTACAGGTACCTCGACGAACCCAAGTGAAAGGAGTTTATGAAAGAAAAGGTGCCTATGCTAATCCGGTCGACAACTCAGTCAGAACGAAGTTATAAAAGGTGCGTAATCGGACGGATTAAACCGGCCAGTGCGCGTGATATCCGGGTGTTTCCGTGCAGTTGATCCCATTACATAATCCGTCGACCGAAAATCCTCGAGACGAGGTGGCGGGCGCAAAAGTGACGGCGCAGGCGGTCTGCGGACTCGTAGAGGTGTCCAATAGGAGAGTAGGTGAATGGGAACAACGTGATGTTGTTTGTGAGCGTCGGAAAGGCAGCATGAGCTGGATGCGCGGTATTAAGTGCGGATGAGGATGATCAAAGTGGCAAGTGCAAGGGGCGAATTGGGCAATTGGGCAAGGGGCAAAGGGCAGGGGGCAATGGGGCGACCACGTGGAACAGGGCGATGAGCTATCGTCCCTGCAGAGTGCCTGAGGCTCAGCAGGAACGGAACGAAAAACCGGGGTGGTGGTGGTAGCGGTTCTGGGAGAGTTCCCTTCTGTCCGAGGAAAGCTCCGAAGGTTTCCTAGCCAAAATCGGATTATTCCCCATGGAAAGTACAGCCTTTTGAATTGTTTCCCATGGTGATATATATTTCCGTGTCATTGTGAGTCACTAGGACTCATGGAAACGGCGCCCAAAGCCGCTCCGATTGTCCCCAAGTGCCCAGACTGTTTGGACGGCGTTCCCCTGCCTCAGACTCCGAGAGAAAGGCCCAGAAAGCGCCTGAACATTCCATAATTACCCCATCAGGTGAGTAACATCCCCTATCGAATGTAACCACTCCGAAATATTCCTGAGAGCGAACTGTAGGTTATCCCTTTGTTCCGTAGCTGTCTATATGTTCCTTCCACTGTCCCATGTGTTTATTGTATGGCCTAGCGTCTATATTATACTCAAACTTGTTGCACAAATGTACAACTTGCAGGAGCACTTCTATAGCCAGTGTGATAATTGTAGTGGTTGAATCTGGTATTTCAACGCATCTAGCAGCCTAGTGCTCAGACCTGGGAGTAGTCTAGCACCCTAGTATAACCTTATTGACGGGTTCTATCAGTTTATTCAACTGAAAGGTCGCAAAATTTGATTATTTCAGGCATGTTCATTTTCATGCCTCATCATCTCCCCCAACCTGAAATTCTGACTGCCCTCAGTCACTACCTTTATCAGCCTAGGATTATTCTGGAGCATAATCTTGCCAACCAATCGACAGTGCAATCATAAGGTCCATTGCATGCCAGCCAACAGCTAGTTGAACCAATATTCCTACACTCCTTCTCAGAGTTTAATCCATTTTAATCCACTGTCCTGTTGAAATTCCGCCCAATTTCTCGGTTTCCAGCCTCGTAATGTTCCCTTGCATGCCTCCTATATTCTCATGGAACATTACCAGTGCTCAATGCGACCTAGGGAAGTTGTTCTCCCCATTGGGTTAGTTCCATGACAACTTGTCATAAGTTCGCTTATTTGGGGGCTGTTCCTCCTCCAATTGCGATGGTTTCATGCCAGTGGAATCCCCGAAATCATTCCTATTGAATATCCCGTTGCTGCGCCGCTTAAACGACCAATTTTCGATGAAAAACCGTCACCAACCAGTAGGAATATCAAGGCAAATGTCCTTATAGTAATTCCTGCTTGAATTGCCTATATTTCCTCCCATAACCTGTATCAAACGGTCCCAGAATCAACTTTCTAGAGCAGGACAAAAAGAGACCAGTTTGTGGGCATGATTTGTCAGCATCACAATGTGTCTCTCCCGGCCTCTCCGTCCGCCTCCCATGTCGACTGGGACCAAAAACACGTCTCAACCCTCTCACACATGATTTAAACCACCAACATCATGCTAAATATTCTTTTCACCCATTTCATCGTGTCGTGGGTCACTTTCCCAAAATGGATGTTCAGAGAGAAGTGTGTGTTCTAAGCCAGAAAGCCCGTGAATTGCTTAAGTTTTGGTGAACAATATTGTTGTAGAGACTCCATGGTTTCATAGAGCCCATAAAACGTACGGAATACGATGAACACATATTTTGTTTGATGCCGATTTCTGCGAAATGACCCTTCCCAAAAAACGCCGATTAACAACGGCCTGGAGACGCCAATGTCAGAACTGAGTTAATAGATTGAAAGGACTCAATTGAATAAGCGCTTTAGCTCTTTATACTGAGCGATTCTGCTCAGAACTGCTGTAGATATTCGACTTCCAACAAATCCCCTTTTTTCACGAGTTTGCGGCAAGCCTCTCTCCGAGATAGTCCGGCGCGCCGGACCGGAGACAGGCTTGCTCCGAACCTAGTTGGAGCTTTAGGTACGATGGGACGTTCGCGTCTCATGACGACTTCCTGCGTCAGTTCAGCGAGAAGTTCCCCTGCACCCCTATACAGCTTGAAGACATCGATGATGACCTTTACGAGTCCTAAGAATTAGGTCTCGTTCTCGTGACCCCGTTTACCGCAAGATTTGAGGCGTTTTTCAGTCCTTGAAGTTGTCGTTGTTTGTTGTCAAATTTGTTGCCAACTTTGATTTCCCCAGTTCGGGTTTGCGGTCACAATTTAATTTAATTTTCGGTGAAGCAACAATATTTCACATCTCGTAATCTCGGTTCCAGATATTAGGGTGTGCTGCTGCGTGCCTGAATCAAACATCAAAATGATGCGGCAGAGGAAATGATGAAAAAGACCCGCAGAAGACCACACCCTAACATCTGGTGCAGCTGGGTCAACATCCTCTTCACCCTCCCTTTTGGCCAATAATCTTCTATCACAGATATTGAAGTGGGATCTTTCCTCACTCGATGCGGCGAAAAAGGAATTCAAAGATGCTCCGGAGGATAATAGGGCCTGAAGGCTTCGGGCCAGCCACTGTATATATTCTTGAGTGATATCCGGGCACAAAGGTACACATTTGGCATTGCTGGAGTGGCCAAAAATCAGTGCGTGAGAAGACTGGTATCCAGCATTGAGAATGTCCACAGGCCCAAGGTGGGCAGCAGGCTGGAGTTTTGACAAAGTCTTGGGATGCAGGAAATCTTCAAACCCTCTCACTGTTGCCTGAACAACTTGAACAGTTTTGTCCCATTCGCGATTGAGTAGTTGGGAATTGGCGCTTTCCACCTCAATTGAGATGTCGTCATTGACGACAGCTTGTCTACCCTGGATATTCAGACTCAGTGCAGCAATCTTGGGCATAAGGTCAATGGCTGTTTTGTAAGCTTCCAGTGCAGATTCATGATGGTGTTCATTGCGGTGGAGGACCATGCTCTTGCTGCGAACAGACGTTCCACAGGAGGCCCTGATTTGTATCCTGCTCCTTCTCTGAGAACACAGATAGCAGTGGCGAGGTCAGTGGTGGCACCTCTCTGTTTATACATTGTTATAAGCGAAATTCCCAGATTTAATAGACATCTAGCTCGACTCGGATGTGGTGCGGGTTGAAGGGCAAGAGCTTTATGATGCCAAATAATGGCCTCATCAAGGTCAGTTAGATGCGCCTGTTTCTCAAACCGATCCCGGAGTCCACTTAGAGGGATATGCAGTTGGGAGACCAAGGGCCTCACGGTGCAGCAGGATGGCCTCATCAAGATCGGTTTCATCTCGTCGACAGTCAAACCGAGCCTGGAGTGCATTCGCAAGGCTGCCTAGCATAGCCCCCCTCATAAGGCTGCCTAGCACAGCCCCCTGATCGGTAGCTCGAAGGTCAAGTGCCTCACGATACACACTCATTTTGAGGGTCAAATTAAGGGTTATTTCCTGAAACGGAATGCGACGCTGCATGAAAATTATGCAGCACGAGTGTACATGCGTAAGTTAACCCTCCTGAGCGCCTGCATTGGGCTCCTCATCGCTATGCTCAGCCGCGAGAAGCTCCATATACAGTAGGGGACAGTCAAACACCGCTTATCGCTTAGCGCGTGAACAGCTCTTTTTTTCGTAATTCTGAGTTCAGAATTAGATCCGGCTCGACGAAAGGACTCCAAAAACATATCTCCGAAGTTTTTCCCACGAGGGATTGGTTTTTCTCAATTTTTTGGCCATGTTTAACAAAATTGTGTGTACCCCTGTGGGGCCTGGGGAACCGAAAATATATTATTTAGCTGCAACTCCAACCCGCCTTGCAACTCGCTTTGCAACGACAGCTTCCAACACATCATATGCACCTGCCGAGACAGAACGATGGCCTCTCTGCTTCCGAACTGCCCAATCGGCAGCTTTGCCCATCAAACTGAGTCGATAGGCGCTTATGAAGTGCCATGAACGATTAATGAACTGACGGATCACGTCTGTGGGGCAAGCGTCAAGAAAACTGATTGCCGTTTCTTTCGCAACTTTGAATCCACTGCTCTTGTCGACCTCCCGATAGCGGTACTTGCACCAGCCCCAATACTAGGGAGAGTATGAGTAAATATACATGATCATAAAGCACAGCACCGACCATTTCAATTGGATTAAGTTCGCAATGGAACTTCGGCAGGAAAATGATTTCATGCCCAAGCCCTTTGATTAACGTCTCGAGTTGTGATGGCTGGTTCTTGAAATCATCTTGTTGCGAAAGCAGGCGTCCCAATCCAAATCCTTTGCATCTTCCTTCTCAGCCATCTCCGCAAGATTCACACCCAGCTCCTCATCCTCGAATTCATCTAAATCCACCTCTGATTCAATATCGGACTCGTCTTCATTCTCCCAGTCCACTCGCATGCTGTCGAAATGGACACCTGAGATCGATTCGAGATCAGAATCGATGGGCGAGTCATCTTGAGTGGGGGAAGGTTGCTGTGGTTGGTTTCGGAGGCCAGCAATATTCCGTTTAGCCTTTTTCTTAGGGGGCATTGTGATAGTCGAGGCAGGAGAAGAGATCAATTTTTATCGATGAAATGGCTCGATGGAATTTCTTCCTTCTATCAGATTCATAACCAGCTGACCAAAAGATGTCGATTGGCACTTTATCCGGTATTTTTCCGATTTTTCTTTTGACTTTTCTCAATATTTTGGGGTCAAATTTGTTAACCTCCGGAATTTCGAAAATTGGCTCGTGTAGATCTCTTAAAAGGTGTCTAAATTCACCCGTTACACAGTTTTCGGACCTTCGGATGGTCTTTGCCGGTCGCCCTATTCAACTTTCCCACGCGTCCAAAATAGGCGGTGTTTGACTGTCCCCTACTGTACAAGCTTTCTTCGGAAACAACGCGGTCACGACGAGTATGCGTGATGGGGTTCGAGACAACACCAGCGAAGAGGTGGGGAGCCATGGGCGCGGAGTGCACCTGCTCGGTTGCGAGGAGGGATTGGAACACTTGCGGGCAGGTCTTTGTCTTTGTCTTTGTCGTCAGCGCCGCCAGCACTACCGCCGATTTTCTCGGTAAGGCTTAAAAAGGGTTTACAGTACAAGCGGGTATCAAATGCAGTAGATGGGTGGTGGGAAAAATTAGGGTGTAAGTAATATTAAAGGGATTTTTTGGGAAGTGGTAGGTATGGTGCTAGTAAGTGCGAGGGGGCTAGTACGTGAGGACTGCATTTATTCCTCGCATCACCATCACTCCTTCTGCCGAGGAGATCCCATTTGCTATGAGACGCTGGCAGGTTCCAGTTCGTCTTGCCTCTTGCATGACCATAAACAAAGCACAAGGCCAGTCAGTGAAACATGTAGGCCCCTCCTTCTTTGTCAACTCTATGATGGACCGGCACATTTATGCTACCCTTTTCTAGTTAAACGTGTTCGTTTTATTTACCTACAAGTAACCAACATTTAAATTCGATTTCTGAGGTGTCTTAGCCACAGATTGGTCTCACAGAATATGCTCCTAACTTGAAAGCATCCGAATTTTTCTTAGGGGGAGTTTGCTTTTGAAATAAATTCCCCATAACCCTCAGAAGTCGCAGGTGAGAATTCTGTTATACATCTTACCAAAGCCCATGCTAGCAGCAAATCAGTGAGGAGAGTGTTTGGATCCTAGCACATATGCATACCAGAGAATTATCCATGGAAGCCCCCAATTTCGGTATGGAATTGAATTCGTCGACATGGGACTTGAGCCCGCAACAGGAACATCCCGATCTGATGTTGAGAAAATGTTGATCCACATTTGCTCATTTGAGGTGATTTTCCCTCACTTTTAGTCGCTTTCACCCTAACGGGGCCAATTTCGCCCGTTTACTAGGAAGGAACTAAATTACTTCTAATTTAGGAAAGGAGGTTTTTTCCTGATTGGCATCCTCTCTGTCGTTCAACTGAATCTCTACACTGGGAAATTTTCTACATAAAAGCCCGGGTTCCTTCATTGGATTATCAGTTTCCCGCTATGTCTTCTGGTGAGCAGTGCGCTGTTGGCTCTGATGGAAACCTCCTCCCCGCCGATCAAATTGTATTCTACAACGACCCCGACGACGCCAACCCTCTTCCGCCAATCCCTGCTTCGACTTCTACCCCTGGGGCGGGTCAGGCTGTTCCCATCCCCAACCTTTTTTGTCGCTCCGCGCGTACTCGCACGGTGTCCAGCCGTTTGACCGACCCGAACAACGTCGAAGCTCCCAAGCTCAAGGCCGCCGAGGATCTCGATAGTGATGGTGCCAGCGCTGGCATCCGCAAGTCTTCTCTGTCCCCGTCACGCACTGACGAGGTTCTGGAGGACGAGGACATCGAAATGCCTGGCCTTCAGCCCGTCAGCAACTCCGAGGATGACCGCGATGATGACAATGACGAAGCCGATCCCGCCACTGACACTGAGGACGGCACACCAAGGCCCTCAGAGATGCCGACAGAGCGGTGCACAATTCCATTTAGTTTGGCATTTAATTAACTCGGCCTACTCTAGGCAATGAAGTCACACCCCAAAGCCGACCTCACGAAGGATATTCACCCGCTGTTCAAAGAGGGAGAAATGTTGGACCCGGACACGGGGAAGGTCATCAAGGGACACTGGTGTCTCCTTTGCCAGTTCGTACCTATTATCTTTGCAGGATGTCGACAATGTTGTGGGATGGTGGGGGGTATGTATAATTTTGCACATGCCAGATGTACAATATCTGATCATCTTATATTCAGCATCACTCTGCCCAATACCCGACACCCGCCCGCATGGCACGTGACTATCTTGTGGCTCTGCGACTGCATCCGAGAGGGCTTTCTCCAATGGAAACATATGTTGCTGGTTCTCCAGAAAACACCGAGAGTGGATTGGTATGATCAGTGATGGGTACGGTGAATCGGTTCGAACCTCAGTGAACCTGTAGATTTTCCAAACACACCAATAGAGCTGTATAGCTCCGGAATAGGCGCAGAAGTCGTTGAGTGCAGGTGAGATACTTGTTCCAGCTCTGTTTAGCAGGCTCAATCAATTTGTAATGAAAAACCCCAAGGGATGGTGTCCTTGTATTTTTTATTTGAGCCTCCGAACAGCTGTTATGTCACAATACAATCATTTTGGTTGATTTCTTGCATATATCATGTGTTCTGGGCTCAATTTTCATCTGTTTCCTCTGGAACCGGGCTCAATACATTCGCCTTAGAAAATGCCAGGGGATAGCCTCCTTGTATTTCTTTATTTGAGCCTCTGAACAACGGCTACGTTGCAATACAATCATTTTCGTTTGGTTGTTTTATCAATTTACATATATCCCATGTTCCCGGCGCAATTCTTACCTGTTTCCGTTGGAAATAGGCTCAATCATTTTGGATTGGAAAAATACAGGGGATGACTACCTAGTACTTCTTTATTTGAGCCTCTGAGCAACAGCTACGTTGCAATACTATCATTTTGTGATCTCTTTACATTTACCAGTTCTAACATTCATTGTATGGTCCCACAGGCTGAAATATTTTGATCTGATAGCCATAGACCCATTATACAGCAGATATGATGTCTAGATAGGCCATAGATACCACATATACCATACCTTACACCATTATGCTGTGGGATTATGCTAAAAGGTTTTTGAGCTCACTATTGGAGTGTTGGAATCTGAACGGCGGGGTGAACCGCTCAGGGAGGACGACTAAGAGGCGTCTAGCCCGAGATTACTGAGGGAAAACCGTTGTATTCGAGGTTCTTCTTCGATAGCGATATGGCTATCGAAGGGCTACTACTTATACAAGATAATCGGGCCGTAATCGTAATACTAGTGGAGTCAGCAGGAACCTATCCAAAGGCCGTTTAACCGGCCGACGGATGCCGTGTTTCTACGAAGTAATTACGGGCGGACTAATTGATCATGGGTCACGGTACAATAATATCCATATATGTAATGGTCCGAGATAATCGCGAGAGTGGATACTAACTTAAACGCCGAGCCGGAATCCCACGTTCAACATGGAGTCCTAGCATCCATCCTGTGGGTATCTTCAAGGCGAATCGATTGCACCTATTTCCGAACCAAACCGGTGAGAATTGAGCCCCAAACACGTGATATATGTAAAGCAATCAACCAAAATGATCGTATTATGACATAACCACCGGTCGGAGGCTCAAATAAAAAATACAAGGAGGCCATCCCCTGGATTTTGCCGATAAAAAACGATTGAGCCTACTTCCAGGGGAAACGGGTGGAAATTGAGCTCGGAACACATAATATATGTAAGAAATCCACCAAAATGATCATATTATGACATAACAGCCAGGCGGAGGCTCAAATAAAACATACAAGGACACCATCCCCTGGTGTTTTTCATTCCAAATTGATTGAGCCTACTTCCAAAGGAAAAGGACAAGAATTGAGCTCGTAATGAGCGATATACGGAAAACGATCAAAAAACACTCAAAAAGGAAAAAAAAAAAAAAGTGCCCGCGCCCTAAGTTCCGCAAAAAGCTGTAATCGGATTGAAATGTAGTTCATAAATCTCGGTGTTTTGAGGAGGTATATAGGTAAGTTCCAAATTCCAGGTCCATACTCCTCATCGGCTCGGCAGGTCAATTGGACAGATATAAGATGGTGGTCACTGGTGATTAAACTAGGTTCAATTGACCAGTTTCTATATCGTTTAAAACGGTCTACCGGTATGTAGATTCGGTCAAGCTGATCTCGAATCCAATGAGATCGATCAGATTTTTTTTGGCCGTTCCCAAAAAGGAAAATTTTCCAAGACCAGTACTCTCCATCGAGTTCAGGGTAGCTGGAGTCATGTGGTGATATCCAGGCAGCGAGAGAGTACCTCCGGGGCCAAAATCACACTGTGGGATGAGGAGAAAACGCGACGCGGGGGAGCTGACAGGCCACGTGTTACCATCACTGATTGGATCACTCAGCGCCTCTCTCACTTTCGTTTCCCCAAATTTGATGTTGCCCAAGGGTTAAAAACCTCTATGCATGTTTTACAGTGCCAGGGAATGCCCAGAGGCCGCTGGATTGGCCTGGGTAGGGAAAATTTCCTTTTTGGGAACACACAAAAAAAAACGCGTGATCTCATTAGATTCGAAATCAGCTGTAATTAACAACTCAGAAGAATTGCACGCACCAGCAGGCGAACGGCGAGCTTGTCGTTGTAACGAGTGAAGTAGAGGTAGCCCTGCAGGGCACTGACACCACAGAGCCTCGTGGAGCATCAGTCTTTTTGCTTCAACTGACTGGCATGTGTGAGGAAGGTGGGAATATTGAGGAGCACATTCGCGCCCTCACCCACCTGCGCTATATTGAGGAGCACATTCACGCCCTCACCCACCTGCGCTCAAAGTTGTCAGCACAGGGAACCAAACTTTCCGAGGAGGAATTTTGCATCACTCTCCTCACGTCACTACCGGACTCTTGGGACACTTTTATCTCAGGCGTTGACACGGCATCGTTGACGGAATCAACCAAACTCGTGGCTCAAATTCTTGAGCAGGACTGCCATCGTAAAGCTAAACCCTCTTCTGACGAGGTAGCACTTCCGATAGGTGCACAAGGACCCCCACGCTGTGCAGATCACGTGATTTTAAATTTCCTATTTCAGAACAGTCGCGTCAACGCGAACTCCACGCGCTAATAAGCAATGCGGCTAGCACGGAAATTTAGTATTAGTGTACTCTAAGTGTACAATATATGTATGAGAGCACTATTTTCAGTCTAAGTACGGTGTATTCCCATTGCTATCCTTCCATGTGCGCCGGCTTGTTCTTCTTCTTTTGTGAGTCCCTATATCCCCGCCCACTCGCTCGACTTTTGTGAATACAGACTCGAGAACCTTTGCCATCTTTGGATGTACTCCACTGGATGCTTCAGCCACAGACATAATGGCCTCGAAGCAACGCTTGAGATTGATCTGCTGAGCCTGGGAAAAGAAAATCTGCACATAGTCAGTGTCAAGTTTCCACATAGAACTAAATGAACTCACGCGCTCGCCGTCCGTATCTTCCTCGATTAGAATGTTCTCTTGTCCATCATTGACAGAAGAAGACTCGTAATCTGAGTATCTCTCGCCGCCTTCTTGATCATCATTGTCCTGCTCATTCTCGGATTGATTTGGTGGTTCCTCTGTATCATCGTTGGCGGGAGTCTGTGGTCGTGATGATCCTGACTGTGAACGGGTGATCCCCCGTGTTGAAGTGTGGGACTTCCAGCATTCTCATTTGTCGGAGAAGATTTCGTTGTAGTCAACACCAAAGCGTTGTCCACGGCCGTCTGCAACCAGTCGGGCTTTGTAGCGTTCGATGGTCCCATCAGACTTGTGTTTGATCACAAAGACCCACTGAGAGCGAACAGGCTTCGCTCCAGGAGGTGGATCAACAACATCCCAAGTGCAGTTCTCCAGAAGAGAGTTAATCTCGGAGACCGCTGCATCCTTCCACAAATGAGCATCAGAGTGTTTCATTGCCTCATAGTAAGTGCGAGGATGACCAGACTGAACAGCTGCTTGTGCAAACTGAACAGCTGCAATGTTAGCTTGCTGAAGTGTTTCACTTGTTGGATCTCCTTCATGCGCAACAACAAGAGTGCTGCCTGGCTGTAATAACAACTCATCATCAGATGACTCTGAATCTGAAGGTACAGCCGGCAGAGGCTCCCTGTGTGTTTTCCACCACTCGTTAGGGGGTCTATGCTCTGTAGTTTGATTGTGGAAGCGGCGACGTGCAGCAACACCAACAGGTGAAGCTGCTGGAGTTGGTGAAGCAGGGGGCGATGGTGAAGGAGGATTTGATTGTGGTGAAGGAGGATTTGGTAGTGGTGAAGGAGCCCTTGATTCGGGCAGGGATGGAGGGAGGGAAGGCACAGGGGATGCTGGAGGAGCAGGTGCATGATGCTGTTTGGGTCTGTCATCCTCCTCGTTGATAACAACAACAGTGAGAGGATTAGGCAGCAAAGGCAGGCTGTGAAGCGCAGAGGGATCTATCCGAGGACATTTCCTCATCTGCTCAGCACTGCACCCAGGGAAATAGTGTTCATCAAACACAGCTCGCTCTGAGATCACCATCTTGCGCGTCACTGGGTTGTAGAATTCCCAGGCCTTGTACTCTGAGGGATAACCCACAAAGATACATTTCTCAATATGGGAGCCAGAGGCATCCCGTTTATCTTTCTGCACATGCACATAGGCAAGGCAGCCCAACACCTTGAGATGAGCCACATCTGGTTTCTGCTTGTGCCAGAGCTCATGTGGAGTAGTGTTCCCTCCAATGTGAGCAGAGGGATGCATGTTGGCCACATGAATGTATGCACCAACAGCAAGAGCCCTGAATGAAGCAGGGAGATTTGCTTCATGCAGCATCACAGTAGTGTGCTCATCTATGGTGCGATTAGCACGTTCTGCTGTCCCATTCTGTTGCGGTCGATTCCTGGTTGAATGGCGATGCACAATGCCCTCTGAAGCAAGGAAGTTCCTGAACTCGTTGGACATGTACTCGCCACCCTTATCGTCCTGAAATCCTTTGATCTTTTGTCCAAAGTGGTTCTCAGCATAAGCTTTGAACAACTTGAATGCATGGAACGCGTGACTCTTGCGTTGCATGTGGTAACACACTTTGAAGCTAGTGTGATCATCAATGAAGGTAATACGATGCTTCCACCCCTCACGAGTGTGCAGCTTGTATTCCTTCAGATCAGAATGAATGAGATCAAGAGGATGTTCAGAACGATGACCAGTGGATGGAAAAGGACCCGCATTCAGCTTTCCTGCAAGGCAGGGTTCACAGATGGGATCTGGTTTCTGGTTTGAAGTCAACTTCACACCAGTGACCAGATTCTTGCTAAGGATGGTTTTGGTATCAGCATAAGAGTGATGGCCAAGTTGACGATGCAACAAGTTCAAATCCATAGGCAAGGTCCCAGAGGTGAACAGAGCTGAACCAGAAGAGGGGATCTCGACCTCTCTCACAAATGCCTGGTTCCTCTCATTGATATCTGCCTCAAACAAGAGCTCGTTGTTTCTGCGTCTGAAGCGAAAATCATTCGAAGATATACTCAGATTGATGGAGCAGAATGTGGATATAGCAGATTTTGTCGTTTGAACACTTATAGAATTAAAATTAACAAGTTATTCATCCTACATATATACATGTACGGCCGTAAGTGCCGTAGTGTACCGTAAAATGGTACCGTACCGTCCCGTAAGAGGCCCTGCAGCTCTGCTTACGGTTACGGTTACGGTACCAACCGTCTGCCCTTACGGCGTACGGTCCGTAACCGTATACGGTACGGTGCCGATCCCTACTTAGTTGTAACACGGATGAATCCTGTACTTCCCACACCTCAATCTTTTGATAAACCTCGTCTCAAGCTCAAACAAGCGCTGAACGACACCATGCCGGAGCATACAACGGACACGAGCCCTGACCATATTTTCTCCACTCCATTCACCGAGGAAGAAATGTTGAAGTGTGGGACTTCCAGCATTCTCATTTGTCATGTTGTGTTTCATGGACACTTAGTTTAGACATGTGAAACACCAGTATCCTGATGGTTATGATGGTTTCCATTGGTGTCTGATTGTAGTATCCATCAGTATCCTGATGGACCTGATGGTTTCCATGGTGTCTGATTGTTGCTGTGCATTGTGACAGGTACAGCCTCGAGGCTGTGCATGCCATTGTGTATATAAGTAGCCTAGTGTAGAGCCTGAGTCCCCAGTTTCTCACTGTTGACTCAGGTTAGTTGTCTTGTCTCTCTTTTCAATTAGAGTTTCTCACTCCTGAGTCAACAGTGAGAAACTGGGGACTCAGGCTCTACACTAGGCTACTTATATATACAATGGCATGCACAGCCTCGAGGCTGTACCTGTCACAATGCACAGCAACAATCAGACACCATGGAAACCATCAGGTCCATCAGGATACTGATGGATACTACAATCAGACACCATGGAAACCATCAGATCCATCAGGATACTGGTGTTTCACATGTCTAAACTAAGTGTCCATGAAACACAACATGACAAATGAGAATGCTGGAAGTCCCACACTTCAACACTCCCCCTGAATGAGAGCAGTCTCATTGTCTCCCCCTTAATCCCATCATGTCTCGAAGTCGTTCCACCGCTGGCTTGGGCAGTGCTTTGGTCATGATATCTGCAAGTTGATCCTCAGTCGGAACATACTTTACATCAATCACACCAGCTTCAACCTGTCCACGAAGCCAATGGTGCGCAAGGTCAAGATGACGCATGCGACCATGGTGCTCTGGATTCCGAGCAACAACAATGGCAGACTGATTGTCCATGAGAAGAGATGATGCGCCGGTCAAACCATACTCTAGCTCTTGAAGCAAATGTTGCATCCATACAATCTCCTTGCCAGCATCAACTCCTGCAACGTACTCTGCCTCTGTAGTGGAAAGAGACACAGTTGTCTGCAGTTTGCTTCTCCAGCTCACTGGTCCACCAGCCATCATCACAATGAAACCACTGGTGCTTTTCATGGTGTCTTTATCACCACCATGATCAGCATCAGTCTATGTGAAGAACGATTCGTCAGGGTCGACGTAGGTGGTAAACTTGTAAAGAGAAGGAGATTTAGAGTATGTGATGCGGTAGTCAAGAGTGCCTTTGATGTAGCGGAACAAATGCTTCATAGTAAGGGGTATGAAATCGAAAGCAAGACCGGTCATTTTGCGTATCGACGGAGATGCATGAAAATGAAAATGCAATTGGCCCAACTTGGCCGCAGATCGTTGATACAGTGGATGCAGAGTGGTCAATACTGACAAGAAAAATAGGTTGATGATGATGATGATGCCAGGAATACACACCACCCCAAGAAAGTTGGCACGCTGACTCGTCCATGCTGCCGCCATCTCCTGCTCTCCTCTGCATTCACTCTCGGGGCGTCACACTCTTCTGCAAATTCGCAAACCAATCCAGATCCCTCTCCCACTTCACTATCCCTTTCGGAACGACAAATGGCGTCAGGTGGAGCCACGGGAAGTCCTTGTCCCACATCTGCACACGCACCATGCCTGGCAGCGGCGCGAGTGCCGTGAATTCCTCTGGAGAGATCTTCGCCGCGAGCGCGCGAGCCTCATGAAGGGGAATGCATTTCGCGGAGACAATGCTGTACGTGTATGGCGGCTTGGCGGTGGGGCCGAGAAAGGAGATGTCGATGTGAAAGATGAAGGTTTCTGGGGTCAAAACACCAATGAAGCAAACACGGTGGAGGGCCCGGGAAAGAGAGTCGAACGCACCGATGCGCTCGGGCCTGTGCATGATGTCCAGGGCACTGAGGGCGGCCATGCCGATAAATATGGAGAAAAGATTGCTCCACTTGTCCATCGCCTTGCGGCGATCGATGTAGTCGCTGCCCATCTGCGCGATGTCGCTGGAGACCGCTGCGGCGAGTTTGCAGTAAGGCTTTTGTTTCTTCCAGTCCGCCTTCTGGCACTCTTGCGAGTGTTTGGGGCGATGAGAATACCAGTTGAGGCTGCATTGTGCAAGGAAACGGCTCGCACGCAGTAGCGCACATTTCCGCAGCCGGCGCATTCACGAAGCTTAAGTTGAACGCTGCCTGTGGTGCAGTTCTGGCACATTGTGAACAGGACGGGCATTGTGACTCGACCCGGAAGTGTAAGCGGTTGGGCGAAGACTTGAAAACGATTAGCAGACTCTAAGTAGTGGGGTGAAAGGGAGTCCTGGCGGCTAGTACAGTTGTGGACAAACAAAGTCCGCAAATAGCCTGTAGCCCCAACGGGATTTAATTTTGACCCAATTTTAATTTTCCTGAATTCAGATTGAGCCAAAGAGTCCAAAAAACATGCTCCGAAGTTTTTCCTACGACAAATGACAGACCGGCAAATTTTCGGCCCGGATCCAAATCTCAGATTTATGATCGGAGGTGGTTGGCAAAAAACGGATTTTTTAGCACAGCCACATTATGTCATTATGTCATCTACCCACAGAGTTTTCAATTGCCCTCTGATGTTAGAATCAGGCAAGCA
>JARGXW010001038.1:0-41023 GCA_029204085.1 Mycena sp. CBHHK59/15 | reverse complement strand
CCACGAGACAATGGCGTCAAAGGCCACTGCAGAAAAGGGCTTAGCTGCAGCACATCTCCACAGGGTTGAATAGTGCTAACAAAGATGGAAGCCATAATTGCTGGGTAGACTCAGATATGAGTTCAGTACGGGCATCCTCTTTCTGGGTGATCAAGTTCGTCACAGTTGTGAAGAGTGCAGTGGCGCCGTCTATAATTTGCTTCCGCTCCGCTAGCAACAGCTGCTTGTGCGCGAGCGTTGATCTGGCTCTGGAGTTGCACGCATACTTGGCGGAGCCTACAATTTGTTAGATAATGTACGCGGGGGAGAGAGAAGTAAACGAACGGTTTCCGAACAGCTGTCAATATCGAGCAATGATATAACTGATAACAATTAGTCGATGTCAGAGAGTAGCCTTTCGGACCAACCAGGCGCGAAAATTGTTGCGCTGAGAAGATATGAGGCAATGATACAAGGAAGATAGACGGCAAGTTACATCATCGATTAACAAGGTGTTCGAGTCATTGGCAGCCTGAACGAGAGCCGAGAGGCCAGTTCCGGGTTGATCCTGAATCCTGGGTAAGCCTGGTAGAATGTATGGCATTAGCACGAACCTGCAGATTCAAACCAACACCTCGTGAAGATCAGGAAGGAGCATCTCAAAACGAGAAAGTATAAAAACCTGGGAGATCCACAAGTTGCGTTATGCCGAATTTTTTCAAAACCCTGTTGAATATAGACATGAGAAGACGTCGAAGTTTACGAGTAGATGCAATGCCTGACGCTTTGCTACCCACGCCCGAACGTTCCAGGATCTGGGGAATAGAAAAGTTAGCCCGCAGAACGACTATGAGGCGATATGCGGCGCACGGGAGGAGTCTAATCGTAGGTAAAAAATTAGCAGACCGCAACTAGCTCCCGTGAAAGATGTTTACCGCAAGACTACCAGCGGTAAGAATGACCTCGTATTTGGCATTGACAGTGGAGAGCGTTCCTCCTGTGGTAGGCCCGAATTGCAATCCTTTTGCGTTCATACTGCTGTCGAATATCACCTTCGCGACCTTATGCTCGGTTCAGAACCAAGAGGGTCTTTTGCTGCCTGTCCGCCGGATATAAAGAGAGTAGGCGGCGGAGGCACGGCGAGTAATCTGCGCAACGGGGTCCACCAGATTGTCCAGGACCTGTTGGTGCACGGTTTCAGAACTGGAATCAACGCCAGAAAGGAGGGGCGACGTACGTCGACGCGAGATGTTACCGGTACGGTAGCTAAGGTCCGGGCTGTCCTCGATGCCGAAAACCAGCGCGATCGCGGCCTTGTAGATGGCTTGGGCAGCGGGATTCTCATCGGGACGGGAAAAGACACGTTAACGGCGCCGTTGAACCCGTGGACTTGGGGCACAAGGTTGGCGCCGTCGGCTCTTTGCGCAGCCGAGGGGGGGATATTGTGTTCAATGGCCTTCATGTACTAGAGGCAGGGTCAGCCCAACACATGATGCTGCAAACGCTCTAACGTACGGAGAACAGGGTGTGAGAGTTCCACCCTGGGTTACCAAGGTCTTCGAGTGCGTCCAATTCCGCTGCTGCTGGTCTGCAGCATTTTTGTAAGCAAATGAGGGAGAATCGTGCCACAAGAAATCGCACCGGTACCAGACCATGCCGTTCTGAACAACGAGTGAGTTGGGTACTCAAAAGCAAAGTCGAAATGGCCTACGATAGAAGAGCCTCCGCCGACACACTTTCCGCTGTCGACTGTAATGGGAAGATTGGTTCCATTTACATCGCTGGCCACGTAGTGCCAGTTGCAGTCAGTCGCGGGGTCATTATTAAGGTCTATGGCACAAGAATTGAAGATGAGTGTGACGTTGACATTCGAACTTACTCCCTCTGAGCTCCGCGTTGTAAATTGCGCTGTTGTTTTGAAGGTCCTTTCCAGCCTCGATGAGAAGAACGCTGTAGCCCTTTGCGCTCAACTATTTTCTTGCCAATCAGTTTCGAGTACATGGTTGGCAGACGTAGTCCGTGCCTTGGTGCCGACTACAATTCCAGACAGACTGAGCAGACGCGATGAGCTCCAAACAAAGACGACGGAACATGTCAAACCCTGCTCCTGCAACAACCTAGGCACTAAATTAGCGTTGCGTGAAATTGGAGAAGCAAGCAACTAAGGAATGCACAAGTCGAACGTCTTGCCAGAGACGACGCTGCTGTCACTGGAAATAGTTGTTGCAATGGCCCCAAGGGACGACGCAGCCAAGAAAGCGAGTGTGGTTAGCGACAACATGGAGGAGAAGGTCCAAGAGTAGGACGAACCCCCACCAAGGTAAATATACGACCGGCCTAAGTGATCAATTCGGCTCGAGTTGTGACAACAATCTTGACCAATTAAGTAGAGCAGACGCCACTGATCAATATAGCCGATGTTACTGATGATGTAAGTTTGATGTAGTATCACCAGGACTCTATGGCTGCTGGCCGCCGCCGTTTCCACCAACTGCTATAGCAGCTCCTCGCGCACCTCTGCCCCCGCTTCCTGCGCCTCCCTCGCTAATTCTAATTAGCGTCCTTTGAGTGAATTTATTTTGGAAATTTCGCTATCAGCCCATCAATTTTTGTCAACTTTCGTGATTAATTGGGCTGCAAATAGGATAACCCCTGTGCAGATCTTCGGGAGTTAACCCCCATGATTTGTAAGTCAAAGTTTGGATCAAATTTTGATGGCGGCTGATGGCGGATCCGTTCGGGGGGTCTCTGAGCATGGAATGAACTGCTTTTTCCTCGAAATAAAACAATCTGCATATTGAGAACTCTGTGCTACTTTTTTGCTTTTTTCGAAGCCGGATTAAGCTTGTGTGTGTTTTTTTATGCAAAGTGCACCAAAAACCGTTCAAGAAGCCGCAAAAATTTGGCGAAAAATACAGGAACTGTGCTCAAATTAAAAATATTATTTTAGATGTATACGCCCCCCGAAACGAAATGGCCCTTGCGATTATCTGTCCTTATCTTATCAGTCACGTGGTGGTTGCTATTTAGTACCCAGGGTTGCTGAATATAACTGCACTCACAGAAATGTCCATTTGTACATATTTGGTCTCTCACCCAGATGTGTGATTTCGATGGCAAATGTGATCCTTCGGCCATTGTAGTGGACACAAAGCATTAAAAAAATGTGAGGTACCTGAAATAGTTTATACATGCATATGAACAAGTATACAATATTTTTGGGGCTGCCAGACTGTTGAAGGACTACAGACTCGGTGAAATCAGTATTTTGATGGGCTATGTAATCAATGATCCCACTGATTTCCCTCGTCTTTCGGCCAGCTATACCACCTTCCACACTCAAGATTCAATTCTGAAGAAATTACAGATACCATGCAGAGCCATTCTCAAGGGAATGTCCCGAACAGAATTTCGAAAAATCTGAAGCTAATCTGAAATCATATTAAAGTGGAGGGGGCAAAAATAAAAAATCCGCTCGGGACATTCCACTGACATTCCCTTCATAATCCAAAATCAAAACTTTCCCTCCCACAAAGTTTGTTGCTAAGGTGGGTGGAAGAGGCCACAGCGACGGTCGATGACATCGATGACATTTGCCACCATTTCCGTTTCCTGCCTATGTTATGTAAGCGCCATCAAATCCCATAGCATTGCCTATCCCTGCAAATGCAGCGCAGACGAAACCCGGACGTTGATGGCAACTGACCTCATGACACGATTCTGGTGACAATGCCGCTCATTTGAACTGGTGGGAAGTAAAGCTTGAGCAAAGCCCAAAGAAAACGCGTGCATAATCATCAGCCGTCAGGGCAGGGGGTCCAAATGTGGAAGCGGGGATAGGGGCTCGAGACTGATCGTCCATATGGCGATCAACTACTCCCGAGTGCGACCGTGTACTGAATCAAGGGTATTTCGTCACATCTAGACGGGCAAGATGTTGCGTTGACTGGTAGACGCGGAAAAAATGGATACTGGCTAGAAGAGGTGTAGCAGCGAAATCTGAGGAGGCGGCAACAAATGAATTAGAAGTTCCAGAAGTTCGATCTAGGCATTTGAGTCCGTCCTGATAATAACTATGTCACAAAAATCCCGGATCCGCCGATTTTTGTCCGGACACATTTTGGCGAGATTTAATGAAAGTGGGCAAAAATAATAAAATAAAGATAATAAAGATATGAAATATTGCACGTGGCGAGGGGAGCTTTGGTCTCGATTGACGAGAGCTTCCTGGCTCCGCCAAACATGTACCATGATTGCTCAGCCACCACCTGAGGTTTGCCTCAACACTTCCACTCTTTCCCCTAATGCCCTTTACGTCGAACTTCACATCTCTACATTCCGGTCAGACTATACCCATTCCGGTCCGGAAGAATATGCAACCATATCTCTTTCCATACTATCACGAATTGCGTTGGGATTCAAAATCCGCTTGCGAACTATTATTGATTCTGGTTCTTCTCATTGTTTTATATCGTTGAAAGAATGTGAAAAAAATGGGTTTTCACCGTATCCGGTTGCTCTGGTTAGACTCCAGTATCTCGACGGCTCTTCAACAATCATTAATCGGCAGCTCCGACTGCTAATCCGATTCCCATCTGGCGACGTCTATCCTATGGAATTTTCGTTACCCATCTTGATTTGCCTTGTGACTTGGGTCTGGGATACAATTGGCTCAACCACTTTAATCTGTTGATTAACTGGTCTGACGCTACTATATCATTCTGTTCCGGTCAATCTGGTGATTCATCGTAGACATCACAGACAGCTAAGTCTGTTCCAGCTACGGTAGATCTGATTACGGATGAGGAATCTCCGATTCCGGTCATTCCGGACGAGAAACCTACACTGACTCCAACGTCTTCACCAGATTCCGGTCCTTCTATGGACACTTCCGAGGCATCTCCGCCTCTCCTCTTCCAGAGGCTCCTAAGCCTCGTCCATTCACTTCCGTTCCCCTTGTGTCATTGGTATCTGCTGCGGCTTATAGTGCTATTATTCGAGACAAGGATACTGTTCAGTATACCTTGCGTGCTTGTCCTACAGAGGATGCCCAAGCTTGTTCTGCTTCAGCTGACGTTCTGGACCTTTCCGGTCTTCCTCCGGAATACCACGTCTTCGCCGATGTATTCTCGGAGAAGGAGGTGTACAATCTTCCTCCTCATCGAGAATATGACCTTAAAATTGAAACCCAGGAAGGCGAAGTTCCTCTGGTCGGTCACGTCTACTCTCTCTCCCAGAACGAGTTAGTTGCTCTTCGGGAGTTCATTGACAACAACCTGAAGGCCGGATTCATATATCTGTCTCGGTCTAGTCATGGGGCTCCAATCCTCTTTGCTAAAAAGAAGGACGGTTCTCTCCGGCTCTGCGTCGATTACCGAGGTCTAAATCGGATCATGAAGAAGGATACTTATCCACTTCCACTTATCACTGACCTCCTTGATGCTCCCGGAAAAGCACGAATTTACACCAAACTCGATGTCCGGCACGCCTATCATCTTCTCCGGATTGCTCCGGGCGATGAGCCCAAAACAGCTTTCCGTACTCTCTATGGCTCGTACGACTTCCGGGTTGTTCCGGAAGGACTTACAAATGCTCTGGCTGCTTTCAGCGATTTTTGAACACTCTTTTCGCTGATCTGCTGGACATTTACGTCGTCGTCTATTTGGATGATATCCTCATCTATTCCGATGATCCTTCCCAACATACTAGTCACGTCCGGGAAGTTTTACGACGTCTTCGGAATGCAGGACTCTATTGCAAACTTCCAAAATGCGAGTTCAGCGTAACCACTTGCGAGTATCTCGGATTCATCCAGTCTCCGGAAGGTTTCCGGATGTCTCCGGAGAAGGTCTCAGCTATCATGGATTGGCCTACTCCCCGCAAAGTCAAGGATATTCAATCCTTCCTTGGTTTTTGCAATTTCTATCGGTGTTTTATATGGAATTATTCTTCCATCACGATTCCGCTCACCCGGCTCACCCGGTCGAACGTCTGATGGAATTGGTCAGAAGATTGCCAATTATCCTTTGACACACTAAAACACGCCTATACGGAGGCTCCGGTCTTGCACCATTGGATTCCGGGTCGTCAAGTAACCGTTGAATCTGATGCCTCCGATTATGCGATCGCAGCCATTCTCTCAATTCAAGGAGACGATGGTGATATCCACCCGGTTGCGTTCCAGTCACGGACTCTTGGTCTGGCGGAGCTCAACTACGACACACACAACAAGGAACTCCTCGCTATTTTCGATGCCTTCACCATTTGGCGACATTATCTCGAGGGATCTACCTTTCCGGTCGACGTTGTCACGGACCACAAGAACTTGGAGTACTTTGCAATGACAAAATTCTTACTCGCTGCCAAGTCCGGTGGTCTGAGTACCTTTGCCATTTCAACATGGTAATCCGGTTCCGGCCCGGAAAGCTCGGAGGTAAACCGGATGCATTGACTAGACGATGGGACGTCTACCCTAAAGAGGGGGATAGGGCTTATGGCCAGCTCAATCCGCAAAACCTTCGCCCAATTTTCACCCAAGATCAACTCTCTGCATCTCTCTGCGCTACCTTTCTGAGGAAATCGTTCTTCGAGCTACCGTTGTTATGGATCTTGAGAAACTTTACTCAGATATCCGCAACCATCTCAACGATGATCCTGCCGCTGTTTCCGGTATTAATGCTGTGAACTCCGGTAACCCTTCCCGCTGGACTCTTGATCCTTCCGGTCTTCTCCGGCTCGATGACCGCATTTATGTGCCTCTGGTCTCCGGAACATCTCCGGAGTTGCGACTACGTGTTCTACAGTACTTGCATGACCATGTTCTCTCCGGCCACTTTGGTCAGAATCGCACTCTAGCTCTCATCCGCCGAGAATACACCTGGCCGGAATGCCAGAACTTCGTCCGGGACTATTGTCGATCTTGCATTATTTGCCAGCGCAACAAACAGCCTAGGCACCGTCCTTACGGATTGCTTAAGCCTCTTCCGATTCCCATCCGGCCATGGGATTCCATTTCTATCGACTTCATCGATCAATTACCGGTTTCCGGCGAGTACAACACTATTCTTGTCATAGTTGACTGTGCCTCTAAGCAGGTTATTCTTGTGGCTTGTGACACTCATATCGACTCTCCGGAACTTGCCCGGCTTTTCCTTATTCACGTCTTCTCGAAGCACGGTGTCCCTTCCGATGTCACTTGTGACCAGGGCTCCGAATTTGTTTCATCCTTCTTCCGGTCCTTGGGCAAACTCCTCTCTATGGAGCTGCACTATACTTCCGGTTATCACCCGGAAGTGGACGGACAGACGGAACACATGAACCAGACTGTGGAACAATATATCTGGATGTATACCTCGTACCAGCAGGATGACTGGCATGAACTACTTCCTCTAGCTGAATTCGCTTTGAACAATTCTCTGAAAGCTTCTACCGGAATATCTCCATTCTTTGCGAATAAAGGTTATAATCCGGCTATCAACATCCACCCGGAACGCGATGTCGTGAACATGTATGCCAAAGACTATGTTGTCGATCTCCAGGACCTTCATCAGTATCTCCGGGAGCAAATCACTTTCGCTCAGCAGCGATATAAAGAAACTGCTGACCGGAAACGTATTCCGGATCCCCAGTTACAGATCGGCGACCATGCATTCATCACGACAAAGTATATCCGGACGAAACGACCCACTCTGAAATTCTCGGAAACTCACCTTGGGCCTTACGAAGTCATTGGTAAACCCAGTGCGGCTTCCTATACCATCTGTCTCCCAAAAAGCCTTTCACAAGTTCATCCGGTCTTCCATATATCTCAACTCGAGCCTCATTTTCCGAATCCATTCCCCGGTCGCGAGGAACCACCTCCGGCTCCGGTAGAAATCATTGACGGTGAAGAACACTATGAGATCAAACAAATCGCTGACTCGAAGATTGATCGCCGTTTCCGGTTGCCCCGGACCCAGCTCCGGTACTTGGTTGAATGGCAGGGCTACGAGAACACCGATGAACAGTTTAGTTGGGTTAGTGCGGATGATGTTGATGCCGATGAACATATCGACAATTTTCATCGTCGTTATCCTAACAAGCCTGGACCAAACCCTTAAAATCTTTCCTTTCTTACTCTACCGGTATTTCCGGTTATTCCGGTCGACTCTGGATTCTCTTAGCATTTCAGAAAAACATCAAGAAAGAAAATTTTCAGAAGAAATTCTATTTTACAGATAATTAATCATCCTCCGACTCCTCTGGTTGCTCCTCCACCTGGATCGGTGGCAGCGACTCATTTCTCTCCTCGTCATCTACCCTCACTCCTTCTTCATCCATCCGGAATCCCTCTGGACACTCCGGACTGACCCGGATTCTCACTTCTTCTTCTTCTTCCTTCGCTTCCGGCTCTGGTTCCGGTCGCTCTTCATCCTCCTCCATCTCTTCTTCGGGCTCCACCGATTGCCCGTCCTCCTCCAACCCCTGGATGATGTCAACCATCCATCCCGGGATGCCATCTGGGAAATAATCCCGTGACAACCACTTCACCAGTCCAGTTAGGACCAGATTTACGCGGTGGTGCCGGGCTCAATTTTTCCTCCGGGATGCCTCGATGGCATCTGGAAGGCTGCCGTATTGTGGAGGCAGTCAACACTAGAGCGGTCGGCCAGACGAAACTAAGAGTAGCCCAGAATGACAGAACAATAGTGTGGTCATTCAAGAGCGGCCACTATAGAAGGTACATGGTGGTCAAGACCAAGAAGAGAAATATGATGTAACTATATGACAGTCACAATAAATGTGCGATCAGATATGTAACGGAATATGTAACGGAATCGAATGTAAGATAAGATATAAATCAGAATGTAAGATAAGGACTCAACAACGGCAATATGAAAGATAAGATGTCGAAGAGCGGTATAGGTGATCATTGAGGAGGGATATGGCGAGTCAATGATAAGGAAAATCTGAAGGTCAAACGAGGATCAGTCGAAAGACAATAAGATCGAAACCAATGAGGATCAGTCAATGGTAGTGGTGAAGATACAATGCGGGATTGCAAGGAGCAATGAAGACTGAGGCGCTGGTGTGCTAAACCAGGGCTGAAGGGGCCAGCGGCGGTACGATGAGGACGGCATGGATGACAGTAGTGCAGTGCGATAGCACGGAACAGTGGCAGTACGATGCGGACAGCAAAGGCGGAACCAATCCTGGAAGGGAGAGGTTGGACAGTGCAGAGGAGGCAATAGCAGGATGAACAATAAGCTGTGCGGACTGCGGGGTGACAACACAGATGGGATGAAGTCGAGGGGTGGAAGTCATATCATGGGAGGACAGAGGACAACCACAGGATGACGATACCAAGAAGGGCAAAGTCCGGCAGGGATGACAGTACCGCAATGAAGGGGTAGAGTCTGGCGGTGGTGACAATACCTGGAAGAGTAAAGTCCGGTGGTGCAGCGTGGAACAGCATACACAGAGGGCAACGCAGAGGTGATATGAGGGACACGTGCATGCGGAGGCGGAGAGCAGATGTAGAGGCAATGAGATGCGTACATGGCTGACAGCGTGGAAGGGAGGAATCAGACGACACGTAGCAAGGAGGATGATTCTGGAAGATCAATACAACTCCGAGAGGCCAAGCCCAGAACAACAGTGTGCGATGAAACCAAGGTCGGTGGCGGAAGACATCTGGAAGGCTATAGTCCGGTGATGACCATGCAATGTCGAAGGGGGAGGATGGGAAGGCCAGATATAGGCAATCCATACGACTCCAGAGGGGAACAGTGTCGGTACTGATAGCGATGGTCCAGAGATGACCGTGCAATACCAGAGGATGTCGATGGGGCGCTAATCCAAGGACAAGGGCTGAACCGATGTTGCCATCATCAGTGCAGAGAGGCGGTAGTGTGATCATGCCGGCGATGCAGAGGATCGGAAGGGAGGGATGATAGCGGAATATCAGAGAGAGGATGATCATAGGATAAGCGGCAGCGGAGGAAGAGGAATGTGGACACGACTGAAGCTCCGGTGATAAGCTGTATAAGTCAGAAGTGCGTGTGGTGACCAAAGGTCTGGCGGTGAGATCCAAGGACAGGAATCTCGGAGTGCGTCCATGGGTGATAGGGCATGGAGGCATGAGGTACGGTAATCACAGAGGGGAGGTCTCAAGTCCCGAGTGATAGGATGCAGTAATGTAAGGGCGGAACTATAGGTAGTGGTAGTGCGGCAGTAGAGTAAAGCAGAAATAGTGGTGTGTGAATATCGGTGTGTCGGTCTGAATGTAGTAAGGTTGGAGCAGCATCCTTACAGCATCCTGACGACGCTCCAGCTGATCCATACGAACCCGCATGTCGTCAATGCGGGTTCTGGGACCTCGCTCCAGTCACTCCGGAACCGACCTCCGGTTCTGGAGACGAATTGATGTAGCAGGGGCGGGGGCGGCGGGTGGTGGCCTTACCGGAACTTGTTCTGGCTTTCTTCATCCCCTGGACTTTTGCCAGCTCGCGCTGGTTGACCCGCTTAGAGGGTCCGACGAGGGAACACTTGACTTTTTTCGCCTTGCATCGACTGCAGGCGGTGGTGGTGGCGCGGGATCCACCCTCGACGACACAAATCTCTGCGACCCTCTTGCACTGGTCGCATTCTGGAAGAAAATTAGTTTCCAGTCGACTCCGGTCACTGTTGCGCACCTTGGCCCAGGTCTCTCTCCCGGTCACTGTCCGTCTCGTCGTTGGGGCCCCATCCCCAACCAACTCTTCCCCGGTCTCCTCGTCCTCCTCCTCCTCATCCTCTCAGTCCATCCCAACCAGCTCCTGCTGGATCCGGGCCTCCTCAATTCCATTTCCGCCCGGCCGCTGTGGCCTCCTCCAATTCTACCCGGAGGCGCTCCAGGTGCTCCTGCGCCCGCTGCTCCCTCCTCTGGCGCTTCTGCTTGCGCCGGTCGTCCTCGAGTTCGCCGGACATCGCTCTCCTCTTTCCCTTCCGGTTGGCGCCAGAGTCTTTGTGCTCGTCGCCACCATCGTTCGGGTTGTATCCGGGTGCGTAAGGGGCATTTGTGTAGCGTGGAGGTGGTGGTGCAGAGGAAAGAAGTTTTGAGTCACGCCACGACTGCGGTTGTGTTATATCAACAGCACGTGACCTTCTAGAACCTTTCCGGTTTTGGAAGACTTCATTCCGGCCATTTCCAGAACTATTATTCGATGGACACCGCAATTGCATCTCTGTTCCTTGAGGGCAAGGAACGCAAGAGGGGGATACTGTTATATCCATGCTTTCTCGGTCCATGACTTTCCGGTCATGTCCGGAACTGGACGGAATATCCTCGGACTCATTGTGGATCACCGGGTTTTTATGCAATGAAGGATTACTGAGCGTTTCCCGTTTATCCGTCTTTATAATCCATCTTCTTATTGTCAATTTCTCCGACATCACTTCTCCATCCTCTTTGGGACTCGTATTATTGTTATGTCCGACAGGTCACCTGACTCGCACCTTTTTAGGAATACAATTAGGACTTAGCTATATAAACCCTTAACATATGCCATGTACTTCAGTTTGATAATTAACGTTGCTTTGCTCTCCGCTTTGCACTGAGTCGTCCTCCAGTTAATTCCTCCAGTCCTCTTTCCTTCACCAGCCTCGGTAGTACGCACATCCTACTGTCCTGTGGTGCTTGTGTTATCTCCCCATATACTTTCCGGAAGTTCCGATCCTCCGGTTCCCGGTTCCAGTTCCGGACTCGTTCACCTTGTTCTTCCTTCGGCTCGGTATATAACATCAGCAAACCCTGGTAGTTGCACACTCTCTGTAGTGTTGTGAACCCCAACCATTCTAGCCCATTGGACTTCCATCTCCGACAATCCCTGGCCTGGCATATAAAGTTGAAGGAGGTTTAGCATTGACAGACACCGTATTCCCAATCAGGATGTCACAGGCGCTTATAGCTGTGACATCTACACTGGCCGCCCTTACTCGTGTTTACCACGTCACAGTAAGGGTGAGTCATCTCCTACTTACCTTATAGCCATTATACTTACCCACTACAATAGCCAATAAGCTTACAAGTAGTCCAGGTATGTTTAATATGACTTGTGTTTACCACATCGCAGTAAGGTCAATAAGCTTACAAGTAGTCCAGTTCTCAACTTATAACACTGTTCATTCATTGATATTTGGTCATTCAGTACTGATGGATGGAAATCCAAACAGAAAGATGCTATCAATGCTATCTGTGCAAATGTGGATTTTAAGGTATGTTGATACCCGTGGTTTGTGGTGAATACTTGACTCAATATGTTTAACAAATGTTGTACTTGATTGAGCTCATTGAGGTCACCACACTGAAAAAGGACAGACCATCCCAATGCAAGCAATTTGCACAGATGATTGACTGCATTGAGGTGAATCATGGATGTATTGTAATCTACTTCACCATGGATGCTGACGGTGGGAGCAAGAAGGGCCACCTTCTTCTAGGCAAAAAACAACTGTGGTTAATTTTGCCATTGTGTTGGGCTCATCAGGTTGGCCAGCCCATTGCCTTCAATTATTGACAATGCCCTAACAAGGAATATAGTTTCAATTGATCCTTGGTGATTACTTCAAGGTCAACAACATGGCAGCCACAATTGCTGAGGAAGCACCTTGATTGGCTGGATCAACAATCACAGAAAGGTTTGCAAAATATTCGACGAATCCCAAGCGATCATCAGCAAGGATCGAAATGCAGGGAGGATCATCATCCTCGCATATTTGGTCACTAATCTTACTCGTTGGACAAACCACTTCATCACATTTTTGCAGCTGTTCACACTCTGTCAGGCCCTTCAACCCGCTGTCCTCCAGAGAAAGTCTGCCATCATTGCCACTGAAGTGGGCGCTGCAACGTCTGCGGAAGCTGAATGCCTCAGGGACAATGCTAAGAAATTCTGCATCTTGATCAAAGATCCTACATTCTGGAATGGTCTTGAGGCTGTGCTCAGTGATCTAGAACCGATTTTCCTCAGGACGAACATCAACCAGAAGGATTCCACGTGTCTTGACCAAGTTCTCCTTATGATCACCGGTATTTTCCTATGTTTCGCTGACCATCCAGAGCCAGAAGTCAAGACCCAGATGCTCATCCGCTTGGAGAAGCATCAGAAAGATTGTGACCAGCCAGTGTTTCTCTTAGCATTGATTCTGAACCTGGTCGTGAAGCTTTCTTGCTTCAGGCTAAGGTGAATTTGAATCAATTTAAATGCCTCAATCTTCTTATCTCGGTGCATCTTTTGCTCATCCAATACTTCTGCACTAACCTCCGGAATCATAGATGTACCGTCATTTGAAAGGCTGTCCTGACAATACAGACACTCTGGAGCAAAAAAAAAGCAAGAATAAACTCTCCAAGGTGTTCATGCAGTATATGTCAGGAACCAGTGACTTTGTGGATTTTGATGATGAAAGCTGGGAGGTGACCTACGTGAGTCTCATTGAACTCTTAGCATGTTCTGAACTCAGATTATCACAGGAAACATTGACCTGATTCAGGTCTGGGAGGTGCTTGCAGGTTCCCGACACCTTGCGGAAACTTGCAGGCTTCGCATTGTGATCCTTCAAATTGTTGCAAACCAAGTGGGCTGCAAGCGCACATTCTCGAGGACTAAATTTGAACAATCAGACCATCATAATAGACTTGGGCTTGAAATTTTTGATAAGAGGACAAAGGCGAGTCTTTATTCCTGTCTGAAATATATAAAGTGAGTGGCTCTCTCACACTCTTTAGATTAATGCTGAAATCCGGTCTGAACACCAACAACAAGTGTGGAGCTGGGTGTTCTGTCACAGTCAAGACCTTAAGTGTCCACTCTCGGTAAGATGAGAGTGATTGGGTGGTGCTCGTGTAGATCTCAAAGATGATGGAATAAAAGGTTAACTACGACAGCGCAATAGCTACTCTACTTATACTGTCTAGCGAACCGTGTGAACTAATGTAAATATAGTACAACTACCCGTTACCGCATGTTCTGTCATCGCCCTGCTGCTTCAGCATGTTCTGACATCATACTTCGGGCTGGGCCGGTCTTAGTCATAGCCTCTTTGTCATCCAGCACTTAGATTCTGGCGCCTAGATAGGTGTTGGAACAATAGATCTTATCTAATCGTGACATTACCCCCCCTAGGATCATCGTCCCGACATTATCGAGTGTATTCTTCGATTCCTGGCAACGGCGGAAATTTGGCTGCTTTGTTGAATCTGCCCGTTTCTGGGTCATATAGCCATCTTTCTGGGTATGCCTTGCTCTCTTGCTTCGCTTGAAGCAGTGAATTAAATAGTCCCAGTGTCCTTGTTTAAAGACAGGGACCGTCTGTTTTGCGTCGAGTTTGCGGACTCCTCTGTTTTTGGTGGCATCAAGCCTCTTTTCCGTAATTCTGCGGCCAGCGCCGTCTTTTCCTCTGTGGTCATCCCTTCCAGTTTGGACTCTACCGACAACTCTCGAACCGCGATCCCGTGCTCGACATTATATCTGTTCAAGAGCTTCTTCGCGTTCGACAAGTGTCTCGTCGGTTCCCAGGTCCGTTCTGAAAGTGGGAAATTCTTCCACTTTATGAGGTACTGGTATCCTCTCCCGTTTTCTGTGGTTGAGGACTTCCTCCACTTCGTACTCTCTTCTCCACCGACGATGTTCGGCGGAGGTCGTTCTTCTCTCCTCCCTACAGGGGGCTCCACGTACAGCGTAAGCCAGTGCCTCGTTGAAGACCGGATGTGACTTGTCCGTCTCCGGCAACTTAAGCTTATATGCCGCCGCGCCAACCTTCTCTAGGATCTCATAAGGCCCCAGCCGTCTATCCTCCAACTTCCCTGTCGGCCTATCGGTGGCTATGTTTTTTCCTTCTAGCCAAACCCGATCACCGACCTTGAACTCCGGCGCGTCCCGACGCTTAGCGTTGTTGTATTTTTTCATGGTTTTCTTGGTTTTCTCCAGCACAGCTGCTGCCTCATCTCGGATTTTTTTTCATCTTTTTTGCTAAGTTGTTCCCGGCTTCATTGCGTGACTCGACTGCGTTTTCTATCCCCTTCCAGGGGTGCATTCCCGTGTTTATGAAAAAGGGTGACATGCACGTCAACGAGCTCGTCTTGTCGTTATGCGTGAATTCTGCCACCGACAGCCAGTCAGATCAGTCCGATTGTCAATAATTAATGAACACCCTGAGATATTTTTCAATCTCCTGGTTCATCCTCTCCGTCTGCTCATCTGTGATCGGGGGAAACACTGTGCTTGGGTTTATTTTGACTCCCATAAGCCGGTTCAGTTCCTTCATGAATCCCGACACGTATCTCGGATCCTGATCCGAGATAATCTTCCTCGGCACTCCATGATATCTAATCACCCGATCCCGGGTCAACCGGGCCATCCCTTCGCTTGTCTGCTCCATGCTGGTTGGCTCGCAATGGATCATCTTCGAAATGGTGTCGACCCACACCTGTATGGCGTCGAACCTGTTGCTGACTGGCAGTGGACCAATAAGATCCATTGAAATGATCTGCCAAGGTCCCTCGGCGATCTGGTGCGGGTTCAGATTTCCTTGCTGGTAACGATGAACCCTTGTTCTCTGGCATGCCTCGCACGCCTTTAAATACTTCGAGACTTGATTTCCCAGTCGTGGCCACCAATAATTTCGTTCAATCATTTCCTGCGTTCGGTTCTCTCCTGGATGGCCGAGCAAGGGGTTATCGTGGTGTAGCCCAATGATTCTCTCTCGTAGCTCTTCGTCTCGTGGGACATAGATTAAGTCATTGTAGTAAATGACATCGTCCTTCTTTTCCCATCCGGGGAGCTTCTTCGAGAGCGCCTGCTTGACGCTCTGATCTATTCTTTTCTCCTTCTTGATCGCTTCCAGGATCTCTGTCTCCGGTCCGTCGAGCACAATTTCTTGCGCGCAAAAGTGCTCCAGTTTCAAAAGAACGACATCATCATTGTCGTTTTTTCCTTGGTCGTGATCCGATCTCCGAGATAAGAGATCTGCCTTCTTATTCAACGGTCCGGGCCGATGGTGAAGGGTGAAGTCATATTCTGCTAACTCCAGTATCCATCGGGCCTGTCTCCTGTTCAGCTTCTGAGGCTTCTTGAAATATTCTAGATTCTGGTGGTCTGTCAGAATCTCGAACGTCTCCCGTGCTCCCATCAGCATCTGCCTATACTCCTCCAAGGCGAGCATTATCGCGAGCATCTCTTTGTCATAGATCTCGTAGTTCCGCTCGGTCTCGTTCAGTCTGTGTGACATGAACGCTACAGGGCGCCATTCGCCCTCCTTCTCCTGTGACAGGATTGCTCCCGTTGCTCCATCCGACGTGTCTGCCTCTAACCGGAACTTGCCATTGTCCGTGGGTAATGCTAATACCACGTCCTTGGCAATGCGGTCCTTCAGCTTCTGGAACGCGTCCTTCTGCTCCTGTTCCCACCGGAACCCTTCCTTCCCTGTCAACCGTGTGAGCAGCTTGGCGACCTCGCTGTATCCCCGGACAAAGTGGCGATAAAAGTTGGTGAACCCTAAGAACACCTGTGTTTGCTTCAGGTTCTTTGGTTCTGGCCACTCCATCACACCCTTAATCTTGGCAGGGTCCATCCTCATCGAGTTGTAGGAGATGATAACTCCTAGGAATTCGATCTCCGTGTGTTCGAACTCGCACTTCTCGGGTTTGAGGAACAGCTTGTTGTCCTGGAGTACCTTCAGGACTCGTTTCGTCAACGCACAATGTTCTTCCAGGTTGTTGGAGAAGATCAGGATGTCATCCAGATAGACGACGACCTTTCCTTCATTGATGAGATCTCTGAGCAGATCATTCATCATTGTCTGGAATGTCGCGGGCGAATTGGTAAGCCCGAAGAACATCACAAGCGGCTTGAACAGCCCTCCATTTGTGCGGAATGCCGCCTTCCACTCATCTCCCTCTTTGATCCGTACATTGTTGTACCCCCATCGTACGTCTAGCTTCGTAAAGTACCGGGCACCTCGGAGCTTATTGACTAACTCCGAAATTAGCGGAAGCAGATAGCGGTTTTTAATTGTCATCTCATTGAGCTTCCGGTAATCTTGCACAGGCTGCAAGGTGCTGTCTTTCTTTTTTATGAAAAGAACACCAAAGCCATCGGCGATTTACTGGGGCGGATCCTCCCGCTCTTCAAGTTCTCCTCCAGGAACTCGTTCAACTTCTCCTGTTCTGTCACCGAGAGTGGGTAAATCTTGCAATCTACAGCCTTTGAATTCAGCTTAAGTTTGATCACGTGATCACATTGTCTCTTCTCGGGTAGCGAGTCGAACGACTCCTTTGCGAAGACCTTCACATACTCCCAGTACTCCTGGGAATCTTCTCCTCCATCATCCGCTCTTTTCCGCGATTGGCTTCTTCTGCCACTTTCTGCGACTGGGTTTCTTTCAACCTTAAGTCGATCGCGTCTCCAAAGTCCACGCGTAGAAGGGATTCTCCTTCTTCCAACTCATTCTTCCACCGGTCTCCTCTTCCGAATTCCGTCCCGGTCATGTTGCACTCCGGCGGGCACCGACTAAAGAGCAAAGTCTGTGCTCTCCAGTCTATCACAGGGTTGTGCTTGAACAACCAGTCGTACCCAATGAATATCCGGGCTTTGCCGAGTCCTGTGACGAGGAATCTCTGCTTCTCCGAATGGGGTCCGACGGACATGATCAACTCTACATAATGAGTGATCTTTCCCCGTGCGTTCTCGGTTCCGTCGGCATTTCGGGCGACGATGTGCGCTTCAAGCTCGTGTAGCTCGAAGTCTTCAGCCTTGGCATAGTCTCGATCGATGCACGAGGTGCATCCATTATCAAGAAGAGCCTTGACTGCGCGCGTCTTCCCTGTGTCCAACGTTGTCAACGTGACTGGAACCAGCATCTCATGATGCTTCCGCTGCCTCTGGACTTCCTTCATCTCCTTCGCGAGCTTGTCTTTTGCTGCTTTTGATTGCCTGTGGGATAACCACTTGGCCGCCTTCAGTCCTGTCAGGCCGGCCACATCAATCGGCTTCCCCGTCTTCTCCGTAGGCGCTACCTCCTCTTTCGAGGATTGAGCCTCCGTGACATCGTCACCCTTTTTCGTCGCACTATTTTTCTCTGGTTTGGGTTCCAGGGGCCTTTTTGAATTGAATCTTAAACTCGCTCCAGAGTTTATTCTCTTGTCCATTTTCTGTTCTTTAGATTACGTAACCGATTCTGATTCTCCAAGATACGTATTTTTTGTACACTAGCTATTTTCTCCTCGGCTCCTGCCGAGTCCAGTCCTTCTACTACTGGAGTAGGTCCATTCACATCCGTAACCGTAACTAAGTCTTCGTATCTAATAGTATTTACTGGAACCGGGAGCATTTCGTAACCGGAGGGGGCGCCGCTTTGGCCGCAAGCGGGGGCCCCTTTAAAAACCCTTTTCTTCAACATCGCGGCCAAGCCGCCAACTCCTCCTGGGAGTAGTCATCGGGCTTGAGGCCCGGATGTTGAATTTCCCTTGCGGGGTTCAGGGCAATCCCGCTTCATGTGGCCATCCTTGCCACAGTTGTAGCACAGGAAGGGTGCCTTTCGCCTTGTTCCTGTCCACGTCCATGGGGGGTCTCGCCGGCCCCAATCTTCTTTGCCAAGTTTGGCGCTGTCCCCTGATATCCCCGGGGCAGGGTCGTCTGTGCTGCTGGTGCAGTGGCATTGTTCCTCTGGGGTACCCAGAACATCTGGCCTGTTGGCCTTCTGGAGCGCTTGCCGCTCCATGTTCCGGCTGACTATCATCAGCCTTCGTCTCAGCTCCCGGTAGGTCGTGGGAGCCTCCAGCAGCCCAACATTGAGCTGACTGCGCACCTCGTCCAAGACGAGGTTCTCTAGGGTCTCCACCAAAAAGGTGTCATGGGCCCCGGTGTAGTCTGAGTAAAATGTTACTCCAGAAATATTAGTGATGCGTCGTTGATCACAATATCCCTGTATGGGTTCGTACTTCCAATTGATCCGTTGATCTGTTTTATATTTAATGATTCTTAGTTCGAATGGGGTAACGTCTGTGGGTGTCGGTAGAAGCAGATTTGATGGAGATTTAGGAAAATGCAATCAGTAATCAGTATGCGCTAAGGCAAGCGTCTAAGTGGCTGATGCGAATCTAAGCGAATGCTTATCAAAATGTTTGTACGGATAATACTTGATAAGTTGGAGTATTTGTTCTAGGTTTTTGTCAAAGTTGTCTTGGCTTAGTTTAGAATTTGTGTTTATAGGGTTCAGTTGCGTGGTTTTTACAAAGGAATTGAAAAGGGTCAAATTTGGTCTATTAAGTAGGTGGTCAAGAGGGGTCTACAAGGCGGCTTTTATACTACTCTTATAGGCTGTGTACTGATCCGATCAACTGTGCATAACTGCGGTACTTTGCATTCCAGTGTAGTTTACTGTGCTTTACTTTGCTTTGCAGTGTTTGGCTGCGCATATTTGCTGCGCGCGCAGTACTAATCACATGACTCCCACCTGGTCCGAAGAGGCGTGTGATCTGATTTGATCGTAGTTCGCATTGCGGGTTTGACTAATCACATGACCTCTGCAACCTCGGTCCGAAGTGGCGAGTGATCCGATTTGATCGGAATTCGGCATTCTGGCTAAGCCAGCGGGTTTTGGGGGTTTCTAGTAGTGCATAGTAGATTGGCGAATAATGTGATTGGGTAGTATAGATGTGGCGACCCATCCTCTTTCCTGTTTTCCGGGAAACAACTTCTCAGTAGCACACCGGTTCGATCCGACAGGTCGTATCCTGCCTCTTTCACATTCAACTCAAACACTTGAATAAAGTCTACCAGGCGGTCTTGCCCTGGCGGGTGGTGGTAAGGGCATGTGCGCCGTCTGGGTGCCGTTTCCGTCGGTGAACATCTCTGCTAAACTCTCCAGGAACTCTGGATAGTCGCAATTCTCCTCAAAGGCACCCTGCCTTCGAACCTTCTTTTTCCAGTTCCATGCCCAGTTGGACACCGGACACCGGGCTCTGTCTTCTCAGCCCAATAAGGACACCATGAAGGTGATTTTCTTCTTCTCGGTGTGAACTCCGAGGCATAGGCCCAGACATAATTGTCCAGGGTGTCGAACCAAGTTTCAAACTTGGATTTGTCATTCCCGTCGAACATTGGCGGGGTCTTTGCGTAAGAGATCCATGAGGATCCCGAGCGCGGGGTTGATCTTCTCCGTTCCATCCCAGAACGGGGACTGGAACATATCGGGTTTGGGGAGGGGCTTCCTCCTCCATTGGGTGAGCGGGAGTCTGGGGGCACGACATTTCAATCGGTGCAGGTGATAGGGGTTTCGGATGTGTGGGTGGGGACACGGCTGCGATTAGCTGTGTTGGTCCGGGTACTAGTACAGCGTGATGGGAAGGAGGCGGGTTTCTGGTTCTGCGGGTTATCGACTGGAAGGCCGATGAAGGGAAGATGGGGCAGGAGTGGACCGGTCAGGGATCTTTGGGAAACGGCCAAGTGGAATAGCTCGGACTCGTCTTTGGAGTCGGATAGGAGGAAGGGGTAAGACGTCCTGGTAGGAATCACGGCTTTAAAGCCGGGCGGGGGTTTGGTATGCCACAAGGGCAGGTGGTGGGTCAAGGCGGTCTTTTGCTGACAGAACAGTCCGGGGTCTTCTACGACTCCCCCCGCGGCTGCGAGATAGCCCTCTCTGAGGATTAGGCTAGTGCTCCTTTGACTACTATGGTGCGGGGACGCACTCAATGTTTCCCTTAGCACAGTGTCGTCTGTTCGAGTGGACCGCGCAAGATGGGCACTGCAATTGTTTAACGTCGGTGTGGACGACGTGAGATGTTGGTAGGGGAAATGGGTCTTCGGGTAAGAGACTGCCGCAGTGGCAGAAAAGGTAAAGAGGTAAAGTGGGTAGGTGGGGAGAAAGGGAAAGGAGGTCGGTAGGGGCGGTACGAGGGTATGAAGGGTAACCTTTTATTATGTCACAGTCAAGACCTTAAGTGTCCACTCTCGGTAAGATGAGAGGGATTGGGTGGTGCTCGTGTAGATCTCAAAGATGATGGAATAAAAGGTTAACTATGACAGCACAATAGCTACTCTACTTATACTGTCTAGCGAACCATCACTGGTTGAGCATTTCAATTTTTTCACCTTCTTTTTCAGTGAAAAATGTTGTTTATTTTTCAGACATTTTTCACTGAAAAAGAAGGTGAAAATTTTAAAACATTTTCAGCACTTTCTTGATTCAAGGTGAAAAATTCGAAATAAAATAAGAAAGTGATGAAAATGTTTTGAAAATTTCACCTGCTTTTTCAGTGAAAAATGTGTGAAAAATGTTGTTTATTTTTCAGACATTTTTCACTGAAAAAGAAGGTGAAAATTTTAAAACTTTTTCAGCACTTTCTCAATTCAAGGTGAAAAATTCGAAATAAAATAAGAAAGTGATGAAAATGTTTTGAAATTTTCACCTGCTTTTTCAGTGAAAAATGTGTGAAAAATAAACGACATTTTTCACTGAAAAAGAAGGTGAAAATTTTGAAATGTTCAACCAGTGTCAACCAGTGCATGTGAACTAATGTAAATATAGTACAACTACCCGTTACCACATGTTCTGTCATCACCCTGCTGCTTCAGCGTGTTCTGACGTCATCTCTGACATCATCATGATGTCATCCTTCGGGCCAGGCCGGTCTTAGTCATAGCCTCTTTGTCATCCAGCGCTTAGATCTCTGGCGCTTAGATAGGTGTTGGAACGATAGATCTTATCTAATTGTGACATGTTCGGTTGCAAGTTCCAGAAATGGGTCCCTCAGCAACTATGGAGGGGGTGGAAGAGACTGGGAGGCAGGCTGCAGAGGAGGCAGAAGAAGAGGCTGTTGCACAGATCATTTCCAGGTTGGCTATGGAGGATGAGGATGACAATGATGAGGAGAGGATGCTGAGGGTGAGGCAATTGCAAGGAAAATTGAGACTGTCCTGGTTCTGTCAATGGATCAGCCAGAGGATTCAGATGACTGGTCATAACTCCCACTTACTAACCCAAGCATAGTGATGTGCTGACTTGGCTTGGCCCACTAACCATGGCTTAGGCCTGGCTTTATCTGGCTTAGGCTTCAGATATCCCAAGCCAAAGCCAAAGCCAGGGATCCTGGCCTGGCTTGGCTTGGCCCTGGCTTGAGCCATGGCTTGCACCAAATAATTCACAATTCTGTTTTTGGTATTCTATACCTCCTATATGTTATTTGTGAGTTGTCCTTTCTCAGTTGAGTATTTGCACATGCTCAACAGTGTGAATTTCAGAGCCACAATGGCACACTTTGAGCTTTTCATGAAAAAGTAAGCATTGATTGGTGTCTCAACAATGTTTCATCAGAATAACCCAAATGGATTATTCATGAATCAGTGAGTGGAATATCAGATACACAAATAATCAGTCAAAAGAAATATTTTATCCAGAAAATAATGCTCTGAACACAACTTAGACCTCCTGTATTCAAGCCCTGGCTTGACAGTCTGGCTTGGCTTGGAAAATCTGAAGCCTGAAGCCTGAGCCAGCACATCACTACCCAAGCAGAAGACATGGTACCTGTGGTAGGCTGACTGCACAAGCAGGAGACATGGTACCTGTGGTAGGCTACTGCAGTTGCTGACCCATTTACTAACCCAAGCAGGAGACATGGTACCCATGGTAGGCTACTACATTTTACTGACCTTAATAAGGTTGCTAATGAAATACAGCCTACCCCTTATAACACATGATTTGGTGGTAGGAGCTTTAGATTTCAATTTTTTTTCTCCCGAGATGTCATGGTATGTGGTAGCACCATATCCTCTTATATAACAGGGTGCAACACCGCACATTGCACCCTTTAATATAAAGGGATATGTGGTAATTACAGGTGGAGCCGACTGGTGAGGAGCAACTGTAAATGTTGCAAGACCCAACAGACGTCTAGACGCCAGGAGACAGAATGGTGCAACGCATGTAAGTTAAGCATCACGATACTGGAAGAAAGAATACAGTAAGCTAGTTAGTAATACAGCAAGAAAGCGATACCTGTAGGCCTAGTATATTCTATCCCTCGTCCATAGCACCATCATCGCCTTCTTCATCTTCCGCTATCTGGGCAGCGTTCCACCATGAGATGGGCCCCATTCCCTGTTCAGACATCGAGCACTTAAATACGGATAAGCAATGGAATCCCAAAGGTAACGTGAGACGTGCGTACCACGATGGTAAACGGCGCACGAGCCTGAACCTCCCTGACAACTTGCACACCGTCTGCCATCTTGATTGGACCCGGCTCGTCGTCGTAGAACTCGTCGCTTTCAACGCGAACACGGACGACCTCGCCCTTGTCAATCCACATCCTCTCTACTGTCGGGGAATCGAGGAGTTCGCTTTGCTTCAATTCAGAGTTAGGCAGCCAAAAGTGTGCGCGTTCATTTGGATCACTGGCAACAGGAGTTTCAGTAGACATTCCGCGAGAGATTTGACACGAACAAGGCGTTTGGTTGAGGAAGATAGTGCACTGGAACATAGACGTCGTCGAAGAAATCCAAAGATACTGTTTAGCAGGATAAATACCAACAACAGTATGGTCCTGAAAAATACGACGGACATCGCACACCGTTTTGGTCCGAAGACATGACTTTTGCGAGCAACACTTCCGATTGGAACGGTCTGAATATTACCATTCGGAATACGACTAGAATTCATTCAGTGTCAGCGAGAGATCACTTTGCAACCACCTGATCGACCTTTGTACCACAGAAAGCCATCCCCGTACCGCACTTTCCCCTCTCCAGCCTCTGTGATATCGAACACGCAGATGCACAGACCCACATCGTGCAGAATCCGATTTGCGTATTTTTTATTCAGCTCAGTGATGAGCGCCCGCTCCTGTGGTCCGCCAAAATCTGAAGGGTGAACAGCAACTGTATCCTTTAAGATCGCCAAGTTGAACATGAGCACTGTTGGTTGGAACAGAGATCAAGGACGTCTCCTGATTGTCTCCTGAAAGTGATTATTACACGTGATCGAAACTTTTTGAGTCCGCATGCCGCCCAGCCGTGCCTCCAGTAAACCGCGGTGAACTCGTCTGCTCTCCACATTCTCCGTGAGGTTGCTCGCACTTTGGCCGATATCCCCAACAGTTCCCATCTCAGCTGAACCCCCTCGCCGACGCCATCCGCCTTGAAAATGTCCGATAGTCCAGCGGCTCCAACGGCTTCGACTTCAGTTCTTCCGACCAAATCATGGCAACATTTTGTAGCGGGAGGGTACGGACCTGGTATTCCTTCAAAATTCATGTGTATCTAACGTAAATCTCAAGTCTGGGCGGAATGTGCGGCGCAATTATGACCAGTCCTTTCGACGTCGTGAAAACTCGATTACAATCAAGTCTTTTCCGCGAGAAGCATTCCACAATGGCCATGGCCGGCGCAAATGGGGCCGGTGCATACACCGCACCACGGTCGAATCTTTTCTACAACTTTGTAGAGACCGGCCATATACTTCGGTAAGTATCACTCCGCCGCGTCTGTCAGTCGTTTCACCTCATTGCAGGGACATATACCGCGAAGAATCGCCCCGAGCATTGTTCAAGGGCTTGGGCCCCACCCTGGTTGGCGTCATCCCATCCCGTTCAATAAACTTTTTTACCTACGGCAACGGAAAAGAAGTAATAGCGCAGAACTTCAACGACGGGACGGAGAACACCTGGGTCCATCTAACAGCCGCCGCAATCGCCGGAATTGTTACTGGAACCGCGACGAATCCGATTTGGGTCGTGAAGACGCGTTTGCAGCTATCATCTAGCACTCGGAGCTCCGTCGGCACACCAGCACTGAGCGGAAGCTGGGCCACGATCCGTAACATCATGAAGGAAGAAGGCGTACGCGGCTTTTACAAGGGCCTGAGTGCCAGCTATCTGGGTGTCACAGAAGGGACGATACAATGGGTCTTATACGAGCGGCTGAAGCGGATTACCGCCGGGACTGAAGGCAAAGGTGGAGCACTGGAGTGGCTGGGGATGTTGGGAAGTGCAGGGACAGCTAAGTGTGTTGCCAGTCTCGTCACCTACCCGCACGAGGTCAGCGGTCTTGTTATCTGTTGTCCAATCCGCACTCATCTATGGATAGGTGATCCGGACGAGACTGCGTCAGCCGAAAGTCAACGGCGTGCTCAAGTACACCGGTCTCCTACAGACGCTGCGTCTGATTATTGCAGAAGAAGGCGCACGGCGACTTTATGGCGGCCTCAGCGCTCACCTCATGCGTGTCGTGCCCAACGCTGCCGTCATGTACTCAATATACGAAGGGATACTGCGATGGGATTCAAGCAAGTAGGCGGATGGATTCCAGATCGGACTTTCCTTTGCCGGATATTCATTCCTATCTACCCAAAAGTATTCCCCCAAGATATATGTCCCGAAGGGGACGAACTGTCTGGGAAAATCAACTTCGCCGCCTTTGGCATTACTACCCTCACCTCACTCACAGGCACTTACTTTGTATTCTAGACAACTACTTATATGTTCGACTATTATATTATTATTCCCGCAGCAACGTGGGCTGTGCGAAGAGACAGCAAATCCAGCAGAGTCGAGATGAGTTAAAGGCCAATCTGCTTCAGCCTGGAATGATGTGCGACGAGCCCTAATGTGAGTGGGATCCCTGGTCCCAGGTTAACGCGTTGACATCTATGCGTCCAGCGTACCCTGACTTGGTGGTTCTTCAGGGGGAGAAGGCACCCTCATTGGGATGGAAAACAATCCTCTCGGCGGTTCCATTCGTCTTTCCAGGAGCTTTAAATTACTGTACTATTTCGACCAAGTGTTCAGTGACGAGTGACACCCAGATTTTTTTGATGTGTGCAAAAATCACCTTAATTCAAAAGAAAATTTACCGGGCATCCCGGACATCGAAAATTCTGAAATTGATGAACACTTGGTCGAAATAGCACAGTAGCGGTAACACTGCGGACTAACTCGATGTAAAGCGTGCCCTATTGGTGCGACACCGCATCACTGATACATCGGAAATAAGGGCAAGAGGTGATCCCTAGCGTCCTTAAACCTTTGAGTGGCTTGAAGAAAGCGATAACAGGCACCAAGCCCTGTATACGCCACTTCGGCTTCTGTGGAATGACGACGCGTACAAACTCACAGATCTTGGCGGGGGCAACGACCAGTTGTGGGACAATGGCTAAACCCATGCCGCCGTACAAATGTGCTCTCGAAGAGACGAAGCAAACTCTAGAGACTGCAGGGTATATATATAGCCAAGTTGTGGATATTCGGTGAGCCTTTGCAGCGCATCTCTTGTGGTGTCTAATGGGCGGTTCAGCATGATGGAAATCATTTGACGCGGTGCTGAGAGATTCGGAGAAGCGAATTATTCTGTGAAATGTCAATCATTACAGCTGTGGGCCTACGACAACTTGAATGCGCTGAGTACTGGTACTTACTTTCTTTGCAGCATGGAAATGCGAAGGAAAGGGGTCGTCGCATTTGGAAGGGCGTGATGGCCGCATCTGCCGGCCTCATCACAGAGCAATAGACCCAAACAACGCGTAATTTACCCTTCTACCACGATGGCCGACCGCTCTCGACGCGAGAGAAAGTCGAAGCTCGACAAGCTGGCCGAGTATAAGCGCGCGCGCGAAGGCGGGGTTCGCGTGCGCAAGGTGAGAAACGCGTCTTTTTCACTATCTTGACCATTCATCGACGTCGACGTGTAGGAAGAGAATGTCGAGCTGTATGACGAGGTCACGGAGGACCAATACAAGAGCATTGTCCGCGGAAGGCTTCAGAGGGATGACTTCGTGGAGGATGATGGTGTGGGAGGCTATGTGGACAATGGCATGGATGATTGGGGAGGCGCTGATGAGGAGGAACCCGAGTCGGAGGAAGAGTTTGACAGAAAGAAGAAGGGTGAGTGCTGTGGTATATTTCTTCTTTTTTCCGACTGATTTCGGTCCTAGGTAAGAATGCGAAGGAGAAAACAAAGTCTAAAGCACCGACGCGCACACCTGTCAAACCATCTATCGACGCGTACCGGCCTGTTGTATCCAAAGAGCAGGAAAGCGATTTCATGGCATCACTACTGGGTGAAATGGACACACTTCCTACCACCGTGCCACTACCTAAATCGCGTAAACGCAAGCCTTCGCCACCACCCTATCGAACTGCAGCTTACGGAGGAGACACTTCTTCGGATGGACCTATGGACAACTTTTCCAGCGACGACGTATTCTTCAGCCCCCAGAAGAAGATCAAGACCAATGACGGTGGCACGAGCCCTGCTGTGGAACGCTTGGCACACCTTGCAGTCCAGAGCGGCTCCGATGACTTCGACGCCTCGGTTTATGATGACCTTAACATGGATGATTTCATGGCTGACGATCTTGATCTCGAAGCGGGCGACGCCATGCAAGTCGACGAGCAAAAGGAACTCATGAAAGAAGTAGACATCGGGCCCTCTTGGTTGTCTGTCTACGATTCTCTTGCTGTCAGTACTTCAGACGATGTCCTAGGGCCCCTTGCTTCCTCTTCCTCTGCCCAATCGACGACAATATCCGCACTAGAGCCAGATGGCTCGCTTCGCTTTTTCTGGATAGAATATCTCGAGAACGACGGCCGTCTCTATTTCGTTGGTAAACTGAAGGACAAGGTTACCAACGCGTGGGTCTCCTGTTGTGTAACCATCGAAAACCTGGAGCGAAACGTCTTCGTTCTCCCGCGCACCAAACCAGACGAATTTGGAGAGATGTGCGACTTACAGGACGTATATAACGACGTCGACATGTTACGAAAGAAGACCGGCATCAAGTCATGGAAGGCGAAATTCGTTAAACGCAAGTATGCGTTTGGAGAGACGGACGTGCCTCGGGAGGAGAGCCAATGGCTCAAGGTTGTCTACGGTTTCAATGGTAATATCAAGAACTATACCTACGTCAGGCCCTACTCATGCCCGTTGCATAACAGAACCCCAAATGCCCATGACTGGCCCAAATCCGAGCCCCAATATCGCACGAATTTTCGGGACGAACACAACCGCGTTTGAGCTTCTCGCTCTGAAACGTAAAATCATGGGTCCTTGCTGGCTGGAAATAAAAAATCCGAACATCGACAACAAAGGGGTGAGTATTATCACATCTGATATCTTGCTCTTCCCTGAGTTTCCACTTGTAGTTTTCCTGGTGCAAACTGGAGGTCACAGTATCAGATCCAAAAGACATAAACCCTTTCCCCGACACAGACCACGATGCACCCAAAGATACACCACCGCTGACGGTGATGAGTCTCAGTGTCCGCTCTATCGTCAATCATCAAGAAAACAAACGGGAGGTCGTCTGCGCCACAGCCAGAATTTGGCATAACAGTAAGACATTCTCATCTTGTATTTCTTCTCCGCGTCTTATACCTGCTTGCAGTGCTCATCGACGATCCCAAGCCTCCAGAAGAGCTCCCTTGTACAGTGCAGACATTTGTACGTCCCCTCGACCGGTTCCCGCCGAATTTCGAGGCACAAGCAACTGCCAATGGCAAAGGAGTCATCTCTCCTGTGAAGAATGAGCGTATGCTGCTCAGTAGCCTTCTCAGTACGCTCAAACATTGGCACGTGCCCGACACGAGAGCTGATCTCCCGTTTGTCCCAGACGCTATCTACCGCGCAGATCCCGACGTTATCGTGGGCCACGATTTCCTCGGCGTATCGTTAGACGTTTTGCTCCATCGCATGAGGGAATTGAAGGTCGACCACTGGTCGCGACTAGGGCGTTTCCGACGTACGAAATGGCCTCCGATAGGAAAGCAGGGGACAAACCTCAGGTTCCTCAGTGGACGAATGTTGTGCGATCTCGCCAGCGACGGCGCGAAAGTAAGCATGAATTCATACACTTGAGAAAGATTCTGATGCTAAATTTAATGTGAATAGACCATGATCTCATCTACTACGTGGTCGCTGACGGAAATGTGCAAGACGCATCTAAAAAGCGACCGACAGGACATTGACCCAGACGACACCGCCAGCTATTTTGATGGCAGCGTCCGTAAGCCGGATCGTCTGCTTACCTTCGTTCGCCATTGTGAGCTGGATGCTCATTACCATATGGCAATTGCTTCGAAAGTGCAGATTTTAGCCTTGACCAAGCAGCTCACAAACCTTGCTGGGAACTCTTGGTAGCGGTTTATCTTCAACTATACATCTCGCCTTCTCATTCTAATTTCTTCAGGAATAAGACTCTGAATGGAGGTCGCGCGGAGCGGAACGAATACATTCTCCTTCACGAATTCCACCGCCTCAAGTTTATTTGTCCAGACAAAACTTGGGGGAAGAAGTCAAAGCCGGAGCCCGAAGTCGACGATCAGGACGGTGAGGGCAAGCCGACCAAGAAGAAGCGTGACAAGTACAAAGGTGGTCTTGTGTTTGAGCCCAAGCGAGGCCTGTGGGACAAATATATTCTGGTCATGGACTTCAATTCCCTCTACCCCAGTATCATCCAAGAATACAATATTGACTTCACGACAGTCAACGTCGACGAGGAACTTGTGGGTAGTGTGTGGCTACCCTTTTCATGTAATCTAACTTGTGTCTAGAACGAAGATGGCGAAGAAATGATTCCCGAACCTCCTGCTAGTACTGTCGCTCAGGGTGTGCTGCCTCGTTTGATTGCGACCCTTGTCAATCGTCGTCGACTGGTTAAGTCGCTGATGAAAGATCGGACCGCTTCCCCCGCCAAACTTCTCCAGGTAAGAGCAAACCTACTCCTCTTGTTATCCGTCAATATAGATCTGCTCCAGTACGATATAAGACAGCAAGCGCTGAAGCTTACGGCCAATAGTATGTACGGATGCCTGGGTTTCGAATACTCGCGCTTTTACGCGCGTCCCTTGGCCGCCCTTACCACGTTCAAGGGTCGCGAGATCCTGACCCACACACGGGAGTTAGCTGAAAGCTTAGACCTGGATGTGAGTGAAGTTTTCCGTCCTACTGCATATCTGACAAGTTCCGCTAGGTCGTATATGGTGACACGGATTCCGTGTTCGTGAACACCAACGTTACCGAGCTTCCTCAAGCTCTCAAGATCTCGGGCGAGTTCAAGCGAGCCGTCAATGAGCAGTATAAACTCCTTGAGATCGATCTGGATGGCATCTTCCAACGCCTTTTGCTTCTGCAGAAGAAAAAGTACGCCGCCATCAAAGTGGAGGAAGGGACAAGAACCTCGACAGAAGTCAAAGGGCTGGACATGAAGCGTCGAGAATACTGCGCGTTGTCGAAGAACGTATCGCAGTGCGTACTCATTGCAGAGTGCGCTTCGCGTGGCTGATGTCAGCACCTCAGATATGTTCTTGACCAGATTCTATCTGGCGAAGCGACCGAAGACGTTGTGCAGAATATTCACGACTATCTGACTACAGTCGGCCAAAATGTACGGGAAGGCAAGGTCAAGGTCGACGATTTCATCGTCTTCAAGGTCGGTCGATTTCTACAGGAGTCAGTCCAACTGAAGCTTACGCTGTTTCATAGCGCCTTGGCAAGAATCCTGAGGATTATCCGGATGCTAAATCCCAGCCCCACGTACAAGTCGCGCTGCGGATGAAGCTCAGAGGTGGCGATGCGAGGCATGGCGACGTTATACCCTATGTCTTCTGCCTTTCCGAAGGCGAGGAAACTGCCAAAACTGCCCAGGCCGATAGAGCTAAGCATCCTGATGAGTTCCGAAAGGCTGGGTCTGGGCTGAAACTAGGTAACATACAATGTTGTCTTGATCCATTCTGTGATTTGATATCTTCTCCAGATTTCGAACATTATTTGGGCCATCAGGTTCTTCCGCCAATCGAACGGTTGTGTGAACCGATCGGAGAAGGCACTGACCGCACACGGTTGGCCGAGTGCTTAGGTCAGTTATAGGCCGCCCAACGCGTAAGTCCCCCATTGACAGTTCCTTCGGCAGGCTTGGATCCCGCGCGCTATCGGGCGGCGGCGTCAAGCGCATCAGACGAGCCGACATTCTCGTCCTCGACTCGCAGATTTCCGACAGCGAGCGGTTCAAGGATGCCGCTCCCTTCATCGTCCGATGCCGCCATTGCCAGGGGTACTTCCCTTCGCCCCGATTAACGACAGAGACGTACGCGTGCCGATCGTCGTTGCGCCTTGTGCTGACCATCCTTTCAGTCGTCCATCATACAGTCGACTGGTCCCAGATGCTCTGCATGTCAGAAGGCAATAAGCGCGGGCAGCCTGCAGATGCAGCTTGAGACGCAGATACGGGAGCACATATCCAAGTTCTACGAGGGCTGGACCGTGTGCGACGACCCGACTTGCGGGCACCGGACGCGGATGATGGGCGTCTGGGGCCGACGGTGCCTCCAGAACGGATGCAGAGGGAAGGTCGCATTCGAGGTCGGCCCTCTCCCGCTCGATGGTCGCATCTCGCTGACCGCCCCGTCTAGTATTCCGACGCCCGGCTGTACAATCAGCTGAGATACTACTCTTCCCTCTTCAACGGGGAGAAGGCGGCCAAGGCCGCGATTGGTTCGACGCAGACAGGTGTGCAGTAACCAGTTACCTCCTATACGTATTTGATTCTCGGGCAGATGCAGTCCTAGCGATTATTTCGAGCAATACAGGATTTCTGCAAGCAATGACCGCGTGCGTGGAACGTTACCTCGACCAGTCTGCACGTCGCTGGGTGGAGCTCAGCAGTCTTTTCTCCTTCATGGTCGTTAGGGATCCGAAGCCGATCGCGAAGGATAAATAATGTACTTTTTGTGCTACTTACAATGTAGTTTACGGTTCATAATTTATAAAACGTTGATAGGTCCTCCGCAAAGGCTGCTGTGACCTGCCATTATTGGAGGCAAGCATTGGCCACTATCCATTAGGGGAAATGGTATATTACTGTCGTGTACAATCCAGTAGGCTGATCGGGTGCACCGCCTATCCGGAGCGGCCCCGCCAAAATCAAGGCATATCATCATGTATGCCACTGCCGCATATGCCTCGAAAACACAGCCACATCAAGGCATCTGCCTTGATTTTGGCAGAGCCGCTTCGCCTTCCCGATCAGGCCCATACTTACTACTTAGATCCATGTACTTAGACTACGCCCTGAGAACGACCAAATCTCCCTCTTCATTAAATTATGTCTGTCTGTCTGTCTGTCTGCCAGCCTGAAGCATTTTTTAGGCCCATGTACTATGTCTGTGGAGAAGCGGCCGAATCAAGGTACAATTCAAGTTTTTTCGAGTTGAAAAAGAGAAAGGAAAGGGGGAAAGAGAGAGTATCTATCAGAATCTACAGAGCTCATCTACGTGAGAAATCTGAGCTCGAAACTTACCGTAGCGTGCTCTCGACCATTTGCATTAACTTGATTTATCTTGAATGATGATGATCCAGTGTTGGCCCTTAAGCTTAAGGCCTTAAGGCTTAAGGAACGGTCCGCTGGAACCTTAAGGCTTATTAAGGGTTAAGCCTTAAGCTTAAGGGCAAGGTTAGGGGCTTAAAACCATATTTTCTCTTAATTTCCTCTGGCTACCTGATTTCCGCAATCTGATGGCAAGAAAAGGGATGATTAAAGTCATTTCAAAACCTGGGCACACCTATCTATCTACTATATGCCAGGCTTTGCCAGCCAGTATTCAAATTCAGCTCAACATGTGTCTCAAAAATCTAGGCACCAAGTTTTTTCCAGAACTCCTAAAAGAAAGTTGGGCATTGTATTATTACTCAGTAAAGAACCTTTGGGTGATATATGAAGTCCTCAAAGCTTGGGACAAGCCAGAGGAATAAATGTTCGAGAGTCCGGCAATTTCCGCACTCGTCCTGGGTGCCGTTAAGCTTTATTAAGCGCTGGTGAGAATTCTTAAGCCTTAGCTTACACCACCGTTTGTTGCCAGTGTGGGAGCAGCGTGGGAGCGGTCGACGTCAGATCGGCACAAATCCGACATAGATTGAGGTCCAATGGTTTGGGGCCGGATCAACGTCGGAGGACCTACGTAGATTATATACACGGCAATCCCGGAGGACATCGGAATTCTACGGGTTTGATCGCCGTTGGATTCCAATCGTCCTCCACTGGATTCCGACGATTCTCCTGATCAGTGGAATCCAACGGTCAAGCCATGGGCTGGTCGTTGGTCTCCAAGCAGTGGTTTGGTGGAGTATCATAAGGCTGTCAGCACTGTCCTGCACTGTGAAATCGGGGGAAAACAAATAATATAAAATTTGGGGGACCGTACAGCTGATCGCTGTATGGATAGTAAGATAATTTTGGTGCCGCTACTGTATATAAGAGATTGTGCAGTCATAGTTAACCTGAAACCCCAAGTGATCCAAGATCGCCGAGCTGCGACATATTGACATTTCTCCCATCTCGGTAATCTTCGTCGTCGGAGTCGTCTCTCGGGTCTTGACTGCTCATCGCGGCGTCGATCTCATCACGGGTTCGAGCACTAGTCTCTGCACCGTAACGAATGTACTTGGCGTCGTCTTCAGCGATGATATCCTTTTCCCATCTGAGCGCGCATTAGCCAAATTTGTCAGCGGAAAAGTAAGGGGACCGCTCACTTGAGCCACTCCTCCGACTCGCGGCTGTTCCCGTTCTTTTTGAAAAGGTCGTCGAGTGCGGCTTCCAAAGTAGCCCAAAAGCCGGTATCCCCACCACGCTGAGTGGGCTTCTTTGCGAGTGGTCCGGCTGTTTTGCGCTGCAGCAGTCTTAGACGTCGGTTATTGGCAGTAAAAGAATGTACTGACCATGAGCGCCAGGCAGGCTAAGATGTTGTCGGGTGCCGAGTGTGGTATAACAGGGAGATGGTACGTATTGACGATCTTCTTCCCGAACGCCGACAAGGTCGACTTTTCCTTGACAGAGGCAAAGACCTAGGGAATATAAGTCGGAGGTCCATAACAGAGTGAATGACGGGAACGTACTGCTTTGCGCAACGCACTTCTAACAGTATTATTTTCAGCCGTAAGGAAGTCGTTCACCACTTCCTTGACCGTCGGATCCTCTTTGTATAGCTCGAGACGTAGCCGCTTGGCATGGTCAAATACGTAGGTCTAGCGAGACAGTCTTATCAGCAAGCTAGCCGGTCGTCGAGAACATAGCGTACCTTGGCGATGTCAGTAAGGTTGCTGTATGACGAGATAGGCCTAATAATGAAATGTTTTAAAAGGGACTTGAGGAGTTTCTACAGGTTGGGGTTAGAAGGTTCTTGTATGGAAGGTAGACTTACCTCTTGTGCCTTAGACGGTGTCCAGTTTTGAGTACAGTACTGTCCGATGACCGAGATACGATCATTGGTATCTTGTAGTTCCTGGAGGATCGCGTTATTCTGCTCTTCAGTGTGAAGCAGCCGCATATACATGGTAACGGCACGGTCCTCGTCGGGGAGCTAATGAGAAGGCAGGATCGTTTAGTGGCACGAAAACGGCGTAACTACATTACATACCTTGCAGAAGTTATGAGCGAGCTGGCGTTGGCTACCACCGAGGCCATAATCGTTGCTGAGTTTATCGACATTGACCATGGTGGCGACAGATGGCACCCGGATTGCGGGATTGACCACATAATTATTAACGGGAGTAAAGGGTGTTCTATCGTAGCCGAGGCCACCGCTGCCTGGCATGGTATACGCAGGGTACTGAGCACGGGCACCACCTGGCTGGCTAGGGCTTGTGGAATTGCCAGTGAAGTTCTCCCCATCCAATTGATAGTGATTGTTGTGGCGTTCATAAGGAGTGTGGCGATGGGGTGTGCGTTGAGAGCGATGGACCCCAGCGGGAGAGCTGGGGCTGTTCTGCGATGCAGGAGGGGCGTCTGAGGAGTACATGATCAAGAAAATTTTAAGGATCAAAAGAAAGACAAACAAAACTGTCGCGTTCCCGTCTCCAAGTCACGATTCCAGCCAGAATGTACAGCAGCAACCGCAGAGCTGCGAAGGAGCTGGGAGCTGCGAGGCTTGCATAGTGAGCTCTAGAGATCTAATAGTACGAGAGACCTCTGACTTGCCGGGCAGCACATTGAATCCTGACTTTGGCTATTTAAATTCTCAAGTCCCGGATAAAATCGCTTTCAGGCGCTGCATGAATGGGCCAGCTGGGGACCAGACACAAGAGGAGCTCCAGGAGCTGACCCAGGACACAGAGGCCCTCCCGCCGTCGGTTCGCTCCAGTGACTCCATGCCGTTTGTTAAAGTCGAGCCAATTGAGAAAAAAAACATCGCACCCAGTGGTATGTGATATGGCACCCGCACTCTTCACATGATTGTTGATTAGACATGCAGTGTACACAGAGAACCGTTGGAAGGCCGACAAGTCATCCTCATCTCAATCGCACCGTGAAAAACGGCCCCGACTTGAATCACTTGATTCTGTCGCAATCAAATCGGAACCAGAAAGCACGCCAATCCAAGGAGCCGCTGCAGGAGAGAATAGAAATTCCCTGCATCGTATTGCCAATCTGGAACAGGAGGTCGCTCGACTTCACGCCGAGCACAAGGAATATCAAGCATTGATGGAGCAGGTCATCGTCGGCCTAAAGCGGGATCTCAGGCAGACACAGGGAGACTTGGCGTTCCGAATCCAATTTGGAGGGGTGTTGGTTCGTATGGCGCGACTGGAACGGCATATGGATGAACTCGTCGACGAGCTGAAAGTCAGTCGTCCGTGGAAATCCGATGTCGGATCTGATTACGATCCCGACGCAACTCTTGCGGATTTCGAGGACGGTACTCAGCCAGATGGGCCAGATGATTGGCGGAGCGCTGGGACATCGTGGGACTGGGACGACGAGGATGACAAGAAGCAGAACGATGTCTGATCGTGTGGGTGTTCGTTTACACGCTTACTCGCACAATCACTGGTGTTAACGTACATACATCATTCACAATGTACATTCTCTACTCATCTTGAATTATCTGCTGGATTGTCCGTGACTTCGAAGGCCGCGGACGGTACTCCAAAGCTTCGCCACCCTCTGCAAAGTCAGGATCGTCCTCGGATCGCTTGCGTTTCCGTGCTTTGGGAGCCGACACCTTCGCAGTCCCCTTCTCCTTGCCTTTTGCCTTTGCCTTTGCCCTCTCCTCCTTCTCCTGAGCCTTCGAAAGCTTCTGTGCCTCCTTTTCCACCCTTTCCGCTTCCTTGGCATCCACAGCCGCCTTGGCCTCGCGTTCCAACTGTTTTTTATTTCGGATTGAAGTCTCGATGGCTTCGACCAGTGAGAGACCTGGGAGCCGAACTCCACTGCGAAGCTTTTGTGTATCGGTGGCACTCCTCAGTTGTGCCAGATTCAAGAAGCAGTCGTATGGCTGAATTGTGTGGGTGACCTCGTTTTCTAAATGATCAGTCAGTTGGCGTTCTTGAGTGGTGCGGCGCGTCAACGTCATCCGGCAGCCGTGGGCAGCGCAATTGTGGTTCACATTCACGGCGCAAACAAGTTCCTGGTTCTGGGATCAGAGAGTAATTTCGTAGTTTGATCCGGACTTACTTCGAATGCAAGCATCTGACGTTTGTCTAATTGAGCGGTGCATGAGGGAAGTCTGTATGGCAAGACATCTGGGCCGATCTCGCATCTGGAGACCAGGATTCCCAGAACAGCTTCAGTCTCTGGCTCGGCCAGAATTTCTTCAACAAGGCCAACACTAGATGTCTGGCCTTTCCGATCGTGATAGATCACGTACTTTGTAACTTCAATTTTGTCGCCATTGGGAAGAATGATGCTTCGACATTTCTGTGCTTTGTCCCCGTGTTTTAGCAATGTTGCAATACCAGCCTTACTTGCGAGTGTATCGGCCCACGGGCAGGGCAGGGTTCCTTGAATAGGCATGTAGAACCCTGCAAATTATTAGTTTCGGGTGGGCTTATACAGAGCTGGAACTGACTGGCTCTCGATTTGTCTTTCAACCCATCCATCGACATAAACTGAAGGAATTCCTCATCGTCCAGTAGAGCCAGCACCTCGTGGCCGGCTTGTTGCGGTGCAATAGTGCAGCCATCCTCATCTGTCAACACAAAGCCGCCACTGACTAGGTGCCGTATTGCGTGCAAATGGCTGAACGCTGTCGCAATATCCCAACTCGGGGCATGTTTGCTCGAATGAATACTCCGTAGTCTGATGACCAAATTATAGGACTCAAATGTCTCCGTTGCATACAGAATCAAAGGGCCAAAGCGTCGAATATGTTCCACGAGATGGACGAATAGATGGAACTTAGGTTTATTGAACCACTGCGTGTTCCATAAGGCGGTTGCAGTCAGAAAATCGAAAACGGTGTCCTTTAAATTTTGCTATAGAATTGCATTAGTAAAAATATATTAGAAGTTAACACGGGCGAAATGACACACGATGTAGGTTGGAATGTGCTCGATAACCGGCTGAAACATGAGAGGTGCCAGTTTGCATAATGCAACCCAGCCGTCATAGTGGGCTTGGGGGATCAGACCGTGAAGTACTACCAGCGCAACCTGAAGGATTACCCGAAAGTCCCGTCCAACAAGTGATCCCGCATATTGAACATAGGTGTTACCACGTATTGGTGGCGTATTCAAGCCCGCGACATCGACGCTGGAAAGCCGAGCTTTGAGCTCTTCTTTACCCTTTGAATTCTGTCGCGAGACAGCATCTCTCCACCAGTATTTCACCACGCCAAGTAAAACAACGTGGAGAATTTCGACTGGTGAGTCACTATTGGCGTCGAAGTCTGTATGTTTCAGTTGCATGTTTTCAGTGGTTCAGAGAGAACAAGGGCAGGTTACATACCGAGAATCGAAAGTACAGGATTAAAGATGTTGTCTGGCATTTCGGCGCGAAGTTTGTGCAACATAGCAATTACTTCCTCGGCCTTTGAGACACCGGTATCAGGTAGGCCGGATCCCCGATCCTTTTGTTCTTCCCTGAGCTTCGACGCTGCCGTTTGAAATTTGTCGACAAAATGCTGGAAATATTTGTCTTTGGAACCACTCTCTGTTGCCATATCATCAACAGCGCTTGGTGCGCCTTCGAGAACACGACGCAACTGGGCGCTGAGGTCCGCAATTGTATCTTCTTTTGTGCGTGGTGCTCCCGCCTTTAAAACTTGAGATCAACTTGATTCCGAACCGGTTTGAATTGATAACTCACGGTCATGAACTCCTGCAATCTGTCAATCTCACCCGCATGCCCCGGAGGACGATTCTTCTTGTCTGATTTGGCTTTACAGACCCGACAGAAATATTTACCTTTCATTCCGACATGAGAGGCAAATTCACTGGACATCGGGTTGTCACCCTGGAACGCCAGGAACCACGGAATAATCAGGATCATTTCTTTGTAGACACAATCCCAGACCTCGATGCCATTTTTTTGAGCCTCCCTATTTCGAAAATATGAGAGGTATCAAACTGATGACTAGAACTGAGTGTACCGAAGCATGGCTGTTACAGCCTCCATCATCTCAAGAGGGGGAGACAAATTGGATGTCGCAATAAAATGAATGTTGTAGAGCATTTGGGTGAGAACGCGCGGGAGACCAGCAAGCGTAAAAAGAACAGAATTATGTTTATTCCACTTCTTGGAAACATTTCCGGACGTATCATCACAGTATGTCCACAGAGGGGCGGAATGCACCCGCCGTCCGTTTGCTTTCGTACGCCATTCATTGACCCATGGTTGCTTCCATGGCTCCAAGGGAAGCGAAGGATCTCGCAACACACCTGCGCAAAATGTGGCCTTCGTTCCTCTTTTAAAAACAGCAAAATGCGTACCAGCAATATTGGAGGGTGGGGGAATTCCATACCGGGCTTGACATTCAGGCTGCTCGAGGTCCCGAACATTAAGAAAGAAGTTGGCGAGAGGGATTTCGATGCAGCCACCCTCTGTGCCATCGATTACGAAGGCCATCCCTGATGCCGTAGTCCGTAAGAGATGGACTATTGACCATAATTCACCATTACGCAAGAACCACCGCATCGGCATGACGGGGCCCACAGTATCTCCACCGCCGACCCGAGCAAAACAAACCTCTTCCACATAATAATCCTTTCCACCATTCCCGCGAGCCATTGGCCCCGAAATATTACCGTCAACCTCATTTTTCCATTTGCTGGCTTGTCGTGCTTCCTCAAGTCTGTCCCCGCTGTCTTCGGGATAAAGATGTAGCTTCGGCCGAATCAGTGGATTCGCGAACTCCTGAAGAAGAAATTCTCAGCTCATTGAATTTCCGAAAGGCATTACACTTACATGCCGGAGGATTTTAAACCAGTCGTTGACGGCAAAACAATTTCCCAGCTTCCCATCCATTAATTTCGTATCAAGCCCGGCAACCTTCAAGATGTCCTCGCGATGATTTTGACTTGTTTGATTGTGGGCTGACCCGATACACCATTCTTTTTAGCGTACCATCTCGTGGCATTGAGTTCCTTCTCGGAAAAGCAAGATCGCGGGAACCCCCCCATGATATCAAGAAGACATTCCTAGAGGACAATGTTGAAATAAATTACGCATAAATATTGGTGACGTACCTCTTTGCTGCGCCAGCACCACCAGTCATCGTCGTCCGATACTACCAGAGAGTTCTGTGGAGCAAGAACTGTGTTTGATAAATACCCAACATATAGAAGCAAAGATCGTGCACTTACGTCGCTGTTCCTCCGCCAACCGGCCGTCATGTTGATAGAGAAGCCCATCAGACTCTGGTTGCTCGAGAGAGAACATCACGGTGTCGTCACTTGGCGGCTCTGCATCGTAGGGCGTGTCCTCCACGTCTGATCCATCACCCGCATCACTAGAGTCATTAAACGACTCAGGAGATGGTCTATTGTGTGAAACTTCCCCAAAAAAATCATCATATATTTGGTCTGGATCATCGGAAGGGAGAGCGGGCCCATGCACAGAGGGCCTACCACCAAAAATATCAGGTACGGGATTGGCCATAGCGTTGCGAAACACCAAGCCGGATGGAGTCGGAGAAGCGGTTCTTGAATGATCGCTTGAGTCAGAATCCAGTTCTCCGCCCAAACGCAGTGGACTTGACATGACTGCCGGCGCACGGTCACGAATACGAACCCGGTTAACATGGGTAGCCACATCTTCGTGCTTTACTGCCTTGGCCAGTGAAATGTACTGGGCATCCGGGCATATATTACACATCCACTGACCAGCCCGACTCCGCGTAAATACTTGGATATAAAAGTTACCAAAAGAGATGGATGAAGATAGTACTCAAAACATACATTGTGGATTCACCAAGTCCGGCATATGCGCAGAGAGTGGAGGAATCGGAGACGTCAAGAACGATGGGGGAAACAAGATCAAAGCATAGATTGTCGGAATTAACAGCATGTAGGATCACAGGCCAGCAGGCTGGGTGCACAGGGCACTCCAAGTCTCAAGACACTTCAGAGGCGGGCAAGCGGGTGCGCTGATGGCAAATCAAATCACGTGGTCTCATCCAATGGATTTCTACTGGAGAATGTCGGCTCGACGGGGAGATCTGCGGGAATCAATCGGTGGCCCATTGAAATCCTCTGATGGGGAGATTTGCTGGCAGACAATGATTTTTTCTTTGAAATACGAACAAAGAACTATTGGATTCAAGCAATCATCAATTCCTATCGAATTCCGATGTCATCCGGGATTGCCGTGTATGTTTCCGATGGTCTTCCAACGTTGAGGACATTTAATGCCAATGAAAAAGAGGACAAAAATGTAGTAATCAAGGATCGAACACAAGCCAAAAGAACAATCAGTAAATCTCAAAACTGGAGCAGAACCAACTGAGCCACATGAATGTTCTCAGCAGGACTTATGTTCTCCTTATCTGATAGGCCACCATTGCCCGGCATCCAGTACCAAATAAACCGGGAGCTCGCTGGGGAGGGACAATTTGGATGCAGGACGCAGTCAAGCATCAGAACAAAATGTGGTATACGGAGAGCTCAGTAGACCAGAATTTGACAGGTTGCAGGAAGGCACTCGGGGGTAAAGTGCGGTTGTGTCGAATAGCTGATGGGAGTCCCCAGCTCAACAGACTCTGAGAAGCTCGATGCCAACAAGGAGGGACATTGGATCTTCGAGCATGGTCCACTGTTGCCTCCGA